>VZRN01004181.1:119557-138325 GCA_013397935.1 Dasyornis broadbenti
TTTAACAAAACTGCTATTCAGGATTGACTCTTCCAGGAATGATTGCATAAGGAGATTTTTATTTGCTAATATAAAGGGAATCTAAATGTGAAGGTACAGAATACAATGTCCTTGGGTGAATTTTTAGCAGGACCTAGAAGGAAATTAACTCTGCAACTTTTATTATTGTTAATGAGAGTTATTCAGCTAAATCATCATGCACGAGTCATGATTAATATGTACCCCTTATGGTTTTTCTGCATAATATTGTAAATTAATTTCCACAAACAAATTCCCAGCAGTCATTTAGTACAGTAGATCTGATTCTGATTCCACAAAGGTCCCTTGATTCACTTCAGCATAAGCCTGAAAGTGTGGCAACATTAAAAGGAGCAAAGACTTGGCTGAACACCTTGAATTAAATACTCACCCTGGTGTAACTCAACTAGCTTAAACAAACTAGCTCAAATTTACACCAGTATAAATGAAACCAGAGTCAGACCCTTACTTCTACAAACCAATTTCTTCCTTAACTTATCCACTGTGATATTTTCACATCAGTAACTTTCAGATGGGGTCTATAAACACTTCACCTTCTTGCTACACCAGCAACCACTTCAGCATGCAGTTCTGGTTGATAGTATTTATTCTGGTCAGATCCTTTCAATGTTTCTCTTAAATCTGAGGCTGGTACACATTACTTCAGTAAGAACATACTTTTATACGAGAAGAATTTAGGAAAATTGTTTTTTCTTTGTTCCTCTCTTTAACTTCACTAGCAAGAAAATAGCAATTCAATACATTTCAGTATTGATCCTGTCACTCACTGCTTTTGCATAAGGCTCCTTTATTGTCTTAGCATCTGTTCTGCAAGGAACTGCTGAGTTCAGCACAGTGAATACCTTTGTACAGATCAAACTTTTTAGCTTACTTGCATGCATCATAAAACACACAAGCGAAAAAAAACCTACCACTGATTACACAAAGTGTAGAGGCCATAGCTACTTGCAGCAGCATGTGGGGGAATCTATTTAACTCCATTTTACTGCAGACTCCTCCATTTTGAGACTTGATTCTCTGGCAATGGTGACAAAGATGATGAATCCTACTGCATGGGCCTTCTCACTGTGTTTCATATGTACATCTTGCTCTTCTCCTGAAGACCCCAGACCAGAGAATATAGGGCTTTATCACACCTGCTGATGGCTTTTCTATGTTGAAGCAGCTTTGTGCCTAATGTCTCCCTGGTTAGCACACACAGGAATGCCAGAACATAGATTGGTTTGGGTTGAAGAGATCATCCAGTTCCAGCTGCCCTACCACAGGCAGGGACACTTTCCACTAGACCAGGCTGCTCGGAGCTCCATCCAACCTTTCCTCAAACACTTCCAAGGATGGGACAGCCACAATTTCTCTATGAAACCTGTTCAAGTGCCTCACCACCCTCACTGGGAAGATTTTTTCCTAATACTTAATCTAAACCTACTGTCTTTAAGTTTGAAGCCAATTCCTCCTTGTCCTGTCACTACTTGCTCATGTCAATAGTTTCCCTCCATCTTTCCTGTGGGCTCCCTTCAGGTACCGGAAGGCCACAAGTGACTCACCCCTGTGTCTCCTCCAGACTGAACAACCCCAGTTCTCTCAGCCTTTCCTCGTAGAAGAGGATCATCTTGGTGGAGTTGTCTGGACTCCAACAGGTCCATGTCCTTCCTGTGCTGGGGACTCCAGATGTGTGGACAATGCTGTCAGTACAAGTCCTAATACTATTGGAACTAGTTCAAGCTCTTTAAGATCTCGTACCATGAGATGGTTCCCCACTCAACTAATTTTGTTTGTTTTGAGCTTCATTTCAGGCAGTGCAAAATCAACAACTTGAGTTTTGCCCTTGTTTTTGCCATCCTGTCTTAAAAATCTCCAGACTACAACGCCATCTGCCATGGTCCTGATCCTGCTAAGATCTGTCACTGCAAGTTGTCTGTGCCATCAGGGCTGGCTTGCACACACCAGTGGGTGCTTTCCATATGCCAGTCTGGTACTTCTACCAGAGGTTTCTACTCCTCCTCATTGCAATTAAAAACACATCCATAGTTACTAGCTTAGACGTATATATTTATGTAATGAATCCCTCCATCCTTGGAGGCCTACTTCTGAGCCAGAGGTGATAAAAAATCTTAGTTTAAAGTGCTTGAGAGGGGTTTTTTTTTTAATTATCATATTATCATTACAAGAGAATGCTTTTTTGTTCTAATATTATCATTAACAATTTGTACTATAGAAAGTAAGTTTGTAAAGTGTTTGGATGATGTTAGTCTGGGGAAAAGTTAGAAATGAGCTTAAAGCTTATCAGCTTATGGTTCTGCTTAAAGAGTGGCTCTTGGAAAAAATGTAATTATGCATGCACAGTGCTGCAGTTGTGTTAATAAATCTTGCCTCATTCGAGGGTCACCATGGAACCACCTTCCTCTCTCTGCATCCACAGCCCTGGTAATTTTCAATCCAGATAAGCTACCCATGGGTAATGAGACCTCTCTGCATTTCTATACCAGGGCAACTGCTATATCCAGCTTACAGAACTCTTATTCATTTTCATTGATACATCTGTGTCGTGCACTCCCTGTGAGATTTTGCCGCCTGATATTTTATTTGTGATTTCTAAGAACAAGAAGGCGTCAGAAAGATATCAGAGCATAGTCTGTAAGAATATAGAAGTAATAACTTCCTGTAATTGTTCTGGAAAATATAAATGGTGCAATTACAGGAAGAGACAGGATAAGATTCGGTCATTGGTCTTTGGATTCCTGTGAGGATACAAAATATTGATACCTGAAACTACACAGAGGGTTTTGTAAAACATTAACTCTAAAGAAGTCTGTGTTTCAGTCTCTTGGACAGCGAAAGTATAACTTTATTTCTGGAGCTGCTCTTGTAAGTAAAAACAGCTGTGTGCATAAATATTTTCAGTAAAAATTATTTTCACTTGAAATAGTATCAAAATTTTTGTCTCACTGTCTTACACCTTACTGAAAAAATAACCACAGAATCCCTCAAATCCCATATGCCATACAAACATTGAAGAATAATAATTTTAAATGAGCAGAAGATATCTCTAAATTCACAAAGAAAATGCCATATGGTGCCAAACTTGTGAAACACATGTGAAAAACTAAGATCACAAAGTACTCAAAGATTCAGTGAACATAGGGATTTTCAGCAGCTCATTCTCTGGAAAAAAAATTAAAATAGAGCATTTTTATTATTTAGATGCTTAAATATCTGTAAGACATTTAGATACCAAATCAAAATAGCTAGACATAAAAAAAAGGTAGAAGAAAGTTATGAGTGAGAGCTAATTGTTCTAAATTGGCAAGAAGTGATAAAAAAGCAGAAAGATTTCCCTTCCAGTGAATCTTCTAAATAGAAGTTAGAGTACAGGATACCTGAATTTCAGCTGCAGCAAGGCATTATGCACAACACCTGCATGTAACAACAGATCTAAATACAAGACTTTCACCATTTTTAAAAATTAAAAAGTACATGTCACATATTAAAAAATAAACCTTCAATTTTTTATTAAAATTAGAAGATATATGAGATGATACTTACATTATCAAATGACAGATATGCCTCATTAGTTTAATCTCTTCAATAAATAATTTGTATAACATCAATATGATTTGCTTTAGTTGAATTAAGCAAGAGCCTCTATCATAACTACAGTACAAAAACAACCCCCATCCTGCCAACCTGTGTGCACAAACATCCTTCCCCTACTTAATAAGTGAAGAAAATCTGCAAATACACCCCTGCAGAAAAACAATTGCTCTCAAACAAATGATACTGGGAAGCATAATTGGTATTCTTAATTGATTCAGGCATATTCCATAGGAATATTCTGTACCTTTTCTACACGATTATATTTTTGATTTCTTGTTTATGCTGAGAGAATGGTAAAAATATCTTAATTTCAGAGCTAGTTGGATGTTTTAGTTTTACTTGTTTTGTAACCTGTTTTCAGTGACAATATTTCTGAGAAAACAAAACAGCCCCAAAATCTCACATGTCTAAGAAAACCCTGAGGCCAAAAGTCTCTGCTCACAAAAAGACTCGTACAAAAAAGGAAAGTGGATTTTTGCTGGTGCAAGAATATGTCTTAAGGCCTTACTATGAACCCTGAATGCACATCTATGGCTCTACAAATACTTCCACGGATTAAGCTGTAACTTCAAACTTGCCTAATCAACAGTAATTCAAGCAGAAATATAATAGAAAAATCATTAAGAAAAGTAATTTTGCTGACACAGATTTCTATTAAAAGCATCTTAAATTGGAATGGCTGCACACAGAAAATGCTTTTTCCCCAAAATCAACTGTAAGTGATTAGTCTATAAAAAGATTAATTTCTCCTAGAACAGAAAATCAAACCAGGAACAGCTTTGTTCAGGCATCTGCTAGTAGGGGAAAACATATTTTAGCTCTGGCCAAATCCTGAAATAATGTTTTTATTCTAGAAGTATTTTGCTATTTTATGTTCCCCTCATTTTAGTTTTGTAGATTTCATGCTGCAGCCACAACAGTGTTATTAACACCACTAACTTTTTTGTGTTACTTAATAAGGAAACCTATGGTTTCAAATTAAAAAACACCACCAGAATTAGCATTTGCATAGTCATTGTAGAGGAGTGATTAGACTAATCAAAACTCCTTGATTAAAGAATGTTTCCCAAGTGTTTGTCCCTGATAATTACTATGCAACCGCTACAGTCTAGGAGATAAAACTGAAGGCCTTCATGTACATGCTTTAGTGCTTTTTTTACATAGAAATTATCTTTTTTAAAAAATTTATTTTATTTTATTTATACATAGCTGACGCAATTGCAGCTTTAGGAGCTGGTGGTTATATTTTTACATAGCAAATCTTGTAGAACTTACAGTGGAATCACAAATGTGAGAGCACAAAAATCTTTACTTCGGTTTTCTGAAAACAAAAGCAGAAGAGAGCATGACTCTACATCTTTGGGAGGAGAGTTTGCATTTCAGCTCCCACTTTAAAAATTTTGAACCTACTTTAAAATAGAGAAAATACATAAAGAGCCTTTAGAACCAATGTTAGAATCATCCCCTGGATTCTTCTTCTCCTTTGAAAATGTGAAACATGGATAAGAAGAAAATGAAGGTGAGTTACATCATAACTGTGTGCTGAAAGCACTAGGAAATGATCTGAAGAGAAAATAGTCTTCATATGTTTCAGCCATATTTTTAAAGAGGAGTAATACCCCTGCAGGGAAGGTGTGATGACTTATGATATGTGTACTAAGCACAGAGATATCAGATTGGGTTTCTCCAAGCATAAGGTAGCAGATTTATTTCGGGTCAGAATTAATGGCTCTCAATATGGTTTAAATGTAAAATAGACACTGCGCTACTCAGCCATGAACAAGACACAAGAACATCCACAAATGGCAAGGTCAGAGACAAAATACTAAGCAGCTTTCAGGTTTTACTGGCAAAAGCCATGCTTAGATATTGAGAGCTGCATGCTTTTACTTAGAAAATGAAGCACCCTTGTACTTCACTTGCCCAAGATCAGACCACAGATTCAAACCTAAGGGCAACTTCCAAGATCAAGGGTGGCTTTAACCACTGTGATATCTTATCTCATCAGAACTAAGTTTAAGAGCATCCTTAACACTGAATGTAACTGCTGTATATTTAATTTAATCCACTATATAGGATAAGAACAGTCCCTTTTTACAGTCTATGGAAAATATATACGCTACAATCTCATTTTTTTTCTCCACTCCCAGTGTTTGAATTATTCATGTAAGTAGTAATTGGAAGGATGATTAAATTAAACCACACGGAAAAAGCTGTATATAAATCTCACTGTATTTTTGCAGTCATATTTAATATCAAAGCAAAATATACACAAATCATAAAACAAGCTCATGTCTATGAAGGAAAACACATACTTAAATAAACTAAAGAAAATTTCAATTCTTAATTCATGCTTGTGTAAAAGTCTGCTTAGCAAACAACACGTTTGGTCTTCTTGTTTCTTTAAACAGGTGAAATTGTCTAAAAAGATCTTTTGAGAGTGAAGCAAAGAATAAGTCTCCTTACTTTAATTTCTTTTCAACTTTTTAATAGTCTCAATACTTTGTTTCACGTTTAAAATGTTCATGCTTGTGCTCTACTGATAGTGAAAAATTAAATTCTATTAGCATGAAATTTAATTTCATGCATTACTTAGTAAATGTTAAAAACAATATCTAATATCTTCTTTCTTCAAAAGAATAGCATCTTGTTACCACAGCAGTTACAGGACATTAGCATGATTTAAAAATTTAATATAAAAGTATCAAATTTATAACGTATCCGAGAATTATTTAGGTTCTTCACTTTTACAGTGCTTGGAATAAGGGAACCCTGATCCATGCAGTCTAAGTAAATAAAACCAAACACAGGAACCAGGATCTCTTAAATCCTGTATTACACACGGTGCCTCTTTGGTACTGCAGAGCTACTCAAGACAAAAACAGAGCTATATTTAGTTCTTCCTCCTACATCTCCCCTAGTCTAAAAACCACAGCTGCTTCATTAGCTATCAATTGCCAACAATAAATAAAGAGAATGTCAGGACATTTTAATTGTTAACTTACAAATCTGCTTATAATATAGTTCTTTCCTACAAATAGATAACCTCAGCTATTCTATGACCATCCTAATCAGAAGTCCATGGTTAACCCATCATAAACCATACAGTTTGTACTTTAAAACTATTTAATCTGAGTTTCTTTCTTTTTTTGGGGTTTTTTTTGTTTTTTTTTTGTTTGGTTTGGTTTTTTTGTTTTTTGTTTGTTTGGTTTGGTTTTTTTGTTTTTTGTTTGTTTGGTTTGGTTTTTTTGTTTTTTGTTTGTTTGGTTTGGTTTTTTTGTTTTTTGTTTTTTTTTTTTAATTGTTGTTGGTTTTGGTTTTTTGTTTTTTACAGTTTTGGTTGTAAACTTAACTCCAAAATTATTGAATATAAAGCTACCATTCTTTTCAACAGGGTCAGAACTCCAGAAACTGAACCCCTCTCTCTACTGCATAATTATAAATCTCGAGCTAGGAAACCTACTCCCTGTCCTCATGAAATGCTGAAAAATAACACTGTCAAATCCCATCAGAGATGAATATTAAGTGGAGTCAAAAGAAGCAATGTCAAAATTTCCACACAAGAAATGGTCTGCCATTCACAGGAGTTCTCACATAACAGAGCAAAAATGACAAAAAACCCCCCAAACCCTAAAATATATAGAACACAGGTAACAACTAGAATAAAAGACTTCATAATAACAATAGAAAAGAAATTTCACTAAAGGAATTCGGTCAACTTAGTCCAGTTACATTCACAAGCCTGAGGTTAAATCGGTGCTCTAAGTACCTAGGAGACTCGCTATACTGTGTGTATGGCAGTAGATGGTTTTCCGGTCCTGTTTTTTTTTTAATTAAATGTGTATTTAAACAACAATATTTATACAGGAAGAAATGTATTTTTAAACATACCTGAAAACTTAATCTTCTACTGATGTAACATTTCTGTAATCCTTGCTATTTAAGTAATCCATTGTTTGTGTTCTTTCCTTGCACCTCTAGGCTAATTAAACAACAATTTTCTTCCTCAAGCAATTATTAATTTCACTACAAGTTCTCCATTGGTGAAATATTTTAGAATCAGATATTTTGTAGTCTAGATTTGCAGATAGAATCCTATACATCAAGATGAAAATGTAAGACATGCCCACAATAAATAACGTGAACACGTACAAAAATGATTTAACTATAACCACTGACACTGGTTGTAGTTCCATGATTCATCTCTTTCTGTCTCCCCAACATATTTTTATATTTTATGATACTATATGAAAGATATGCTCCACTTCCCATTAAAACAAATAAACAGAAAGATTTAACAGTTATTTGACCTGGCCTGATAAACTAACTAGTGTCTGGTGTTAATGGATGGCACCTTCATTGATTTATACACATGCACTTGCATATGAATATTTTCTCCATTGATGTATTAAAGTTGCCCCTGAAAGGAACAGAAATGTCAGCTTCGTATTCCTTTGCAGGATGCTCTTCTGAAACCTGCCCTCTGCAGCATTTTATTAGCATTATTGCAGTAATGACAGCCTAAAGATTTGTCTTTTCTAATTTGAAAAAAAAATCTATTCAGAAAGGAAAATTAACACACAGCACAACTTTGGTGCGAGGGCGTGCAGGGAGATGTGCAGGCAGGGTAAGCACTCTTTATTTTTAACTATGGAGAGTTGTTATTTGCTATGAGTGCATTCAGTCTAGAAAATGAGGGAACACAAAAGCCTGGACATGCAGGAGTTATTTGCTGAGTATTCTTTAAGAATAGGCCAGATGATCCAAACGTGATGCAGCCTTGGAGTAGGACCTGGGCATCTGCAGATACCTTCCAGGTTGCTCAAAGCTGCATTCAGCCTGGCCTGGAACATCTGGGGATGGAGTATCCACAGCTTCTCTGGGAAACTTCTTCAATGAGTCACTATCCTCACTGTAAAAAATTTCTTCTTAGTATCTAATCTAAACCTACTCTCTTTCCATTTAAAGACATTCCCCCTTGTCCTCTCATGATATGCCCTTGTAAACAGTCACTCTCCATCTTTGTTTTGGGCCCTTTTATCTACTGGAAGGCTTCTACAAAGTCTCCTTCAAGTCTTTGTTTCTCCAGCCTGAACAATGTCAGCTCCCTCAGCCTCCCTCCTAGAAAAGGTGCTCCAGCCCTCTGATCACCTTCATGTCCCTGCTCTGGACTTGCTCCAACAAGTCCGCGTTCTTCTTATGGTGGGGGTTCCAGTGCTGGATGCAGAACCAAGGCGGGGTCTCGTGAGGTCAGAGTGGAGTGGCAGAACCACCTCCCTCTGGTCATTTCATGCAAAGTAAGGGCCTATATAGTTCTTAGGGAACACCAAGCACGTTTATCTAAAACAATATTCAACCAGTTACAACATTTTCCATATAAAGTCCCACAGCTGGTTATGATGCAGTCTTTCTGTCTGATCCACTGTTTGTCCACCTATCTTTCAGATTGCCTCACAAAATCCAAGATATATGAGCTATTCTCTGTGTCAGTAGCTACTAATGGCTTCCTGAAAAGCTCTTGGTGAAAGTTCAGTGAAAGGTATAATTTAGCAAGCAGATTTAGCATGCAGCAGATAAAACAATTAGACTAAAGATCTTTTGTGAAAGAAGTGGCTGGCAGTACACCCGCAGTGAAGGCTGACTTTGTAATTTAGCAAACAGATTTTATAAGTGGCAGATACAACAATTAGAGGAAAAATCTTTTGTGAGCAAAATAGCTCATCAAATATGCACAGAGAAAGTACATTTGCACAAAAATGATGTGTACATTTCCACTGAAAAGCAATCTGTTTTTTTCCTGCCTTTTTTCCCCCTCTTTTTATTACTAAGGTTTGTGGTAGGAAAGTGATGGAAAACAGTGCTTTTAGCAAACGAATAAATTCCAAACAGGGACTGTGGATAAATTTGAAGCACCGCCCTAAAAAACTCTTGCATTAGAACTGAAAATTTTGCACCTCAGCTATCCAAAACCTGTTTAGTTTTTTTTTTAATCAAGCTTTCTTGTTTTATGATTGCTATGTTTTATTACTTTATTTTAACAACTCATCTGCAGCCAAATGTTGACTGAAACGTTATGCTGTAAAATTATTTGAAAGGACCTGACAGGCTGCAATTTCTGTATCTCTGTGTGGAGGAAGGGAAAGTCTGACACCAGATTTATTACGCAGCCCTTGATCTCAGGTAACTATTTGCTTACACTGCATTGCAAGTGCACACAGAGCTATAAAACGCTGACAAAACCCCATGTTTATTTCTTAGAATCTTGCTTAACCATTTTAAAAGGGTATTTGCCTCTTCAAGTACAACAAAAGCCATAGGAGATGGCAACTCAAACCTGAGAGCAGCTCCCCTCAGCCATTCCCTCCAATCACTGTGGAGTCTCTGAGATAGAAGAATAAATTTGGGTTTCCTGAAGAAGATAATAGGACACCAGCTCTGTATTTATCTGGCTGGTATGCTGTAGAGGTCACCGTGCGGGTTGGCACAGGGAATGTCTGCTCAGCAGGGCCCAAACTTATAACAGAACATCAAGTATTTTAAAATAGTCTGAGCCATTTAGATAAATGGGTCGTTCATGTCATACATTTCCTCAGGTTTGAAGACAATGTGGATCTGGGCAAAGACTTTGCAAAAGGCCTCCAACCTGTGCAGTTATGATGGAGAAATGGGGTGCTTACAGACACAAGAGATTTTAAACTTACTTTTCAGTTTTTGCTGAACAGGTTGCTCCCATGAATGACCAGTTTGTGATACCCCAGCTTTTGCTCTGGTGGACTTGAATCCATTATATTCTTCTGTCTAGACTGTATGAAATGGGACTGCAAAGGACATTAAAGATGTTAGCAAATTTTTTTCCATCCAATAAGAATCAAATTGTGTACTGAGTTCAAATGACACAGTTAAAAGAATGCTTGGCCTTTCCCTTGCTCTTTTTCATTTTTTTGTTTCTTTTTATTTTTTTTTTTTAATGGGGAGGTGTATTTTAATGCCTCTTAAGACTAGCACTTTTTTCTTACATATGTTTTTATTTTAGCACTTTTATTCACTTAAGGACTTAGAAAAAAATCATTTTAACATTTTTTACGTGGATTTAAACCTCTCCAAGAGAGTGACTCTTGCATTTCCAAACTCAACAATTAATTTATTAAATGATATCGCCATGTTTTCAAAACACAGAAACAGATAATAAATAAGTATATTCAGAGCAAACATATATTTTGGAGTGATAAAGCAGCAATATTACAGCCTTTGTTCTTTGAAGAAAAATTATTTTCCTGTTTGAAAAACAATTAAATATTTATTAATTTTTAAGTAACTGTTTGACTGAAGCACACACTACAAAGATAGGAATGGAAAAGTTTAGTATTTCTCTTTAGATTAAATTATCTACTACAATTAAGTTGTACTTTGTTCTTAGGATCTTTAAATTTATTCCAGTAAAATCTTTTCTTATTACTGCAATTCCCAGTATTTAAGACCCTTTAGGATAGTCTCCCAAACACTTACAGAAACTCTTAATAATACTAGAATACATTATTGCAATAATACTAGAAACATTATGCTCCTGCTAAATCTTTTAATTTTGGTAACACTTATTTTATTACTCGTGGAAAATACTTTTGCAGACTTTAAGAGCATAATAACTTAGCAGTATGTCCCTTACACTACAGCAACCTGCAAATGAAGAGCTAGGGAAAAATATCAGAAGTTGCATCACTATCTCCCCTCTTGCCTTCAGTGATTCATACAGTTATTTTTGTTTGAGTAACTGTCAGCTTACCCTGCAGTACATACTCCTAAAGGCAATTCACTCTGAAAAGTACAAGAGATATGTCCACCCCACCAGTCAAATATTTATACACAGTCAGTACTTTTCCCCTCAAAACAGTTTCAATTATTTCCCCTCAAGAAGCTACAACTGTTTTCTTCATCACTTTGGTTCAATACAATTTTTATCCCATCAACTGGTTAAACCAAAGGTCTTCTAAAATGTGATGTTTCAAAATGTCACTAAAGTGGGGGGGGGCTTCTGTAAGGGGAAGTTCAGAGCTTCTCACATGACTGCAGGATTAGTTATACACTCTTTTCATTCAGAAGATGATATTTTGCTTATGTTCAAAAACATACTCATGACTCCAGACAGCTCTCTGCTAAGCAGATCAATCCTCCACAAAACCTCTCCTTTGTGCCACACAAAGGCAGGAATCAGAAAATTCTGATTTGAGGCAAACCCAGTGTGACTTTCCTTCCTTGACACAATAGTTATTCCCATTTTTAACCTCAGTTGGAAGAGTGGTCATACCTCTAACAGCACTGTTTCCATCTTCCAGGAAAGATGTATAAAAGCTGACTAAAGGAGGTAGATACCAACCTGGTGATGAAGCCTTTTTAATTAATTAATTTAATCAGAAGTAGCTGATTCCAACCCTTTCACAGTTTTTCTGGTAAGATAAATAAGAAATTTCACCTGGAAATACTACTAAAGGTATTCTCAACAGGAGCTTTCAACACAGGAATTTTAGCAAAATATAAAGCATGTGCAGATTTGGCAATTTAAGGAGGACAACTGGGGTTTCTGAGTTCTCATCTATGCAGAAAAGCCACAGTTGATAAAGAAGAGCATTTTTTGGTTTTTGTTTGAAAGTCTGTAAGTGAACTAATGCAACAGCTCTTTTAAATGATAAATAGGAATAAAAAAACCTCATCTGCCGCATTTAAAGCTTCAGTTTAAATTGTCTCAGTGTAAATTGTGTTAGAAAGGAACACCATTTTCATTTTGGCGATGATGAGGTCACCTGACTGGGGCATTAGCAAGAGACAATTTCTTCCAGAGTACTGAGTAAAGCTCTATCAAGCTGAGGCTCTCTGAAGTCACTTCTGACAAGTCCTGTGAAAGGAGACCCAGTCTTGTTTTGGAGGGTAGTTCAAATCCTTTTACTCATAGAAGTACTTTTATGACCATTCACAAAGCAGCCTTTGTACACATACACAATCAAATATACACTACCAAGACCAAAAAAAAAAAAAAAAAGGAAAAAAAAAATCAGATTTCCATCTCATTTCTTCATTCAGTGAATTGTGAATGGAAATTTTCCTGTTAGTACAGTCTGTGTTGCACAGCCCTGGCTCTTTTTGGAGGATAATTCTTTTGTAAGTGATCACCAGCTACAAGACCTCCATAACCACTCTTGGTTCATGTAAGCTTTCCTCTTAGAACCCTCCTTGTAGTCTCTGCTTGAATTTCCTACCTAGGAATACCCCCAAACCAAAATATTGTGGGTTTCTACTCATCAATTTCATTTCCTGGTTTATTCATTCACTGATGGCTTTTTCTCTACAGAACTTAATTTAAAATTTTGTTACATTTCTGACTGTTTTGGAAAATTGAGAGATGGACAGAGAAAAGAGCACTCTCAGTAAGAGAAAAAAAAGGCTGCTGGGAACCTGACTGCCCTCTCTTCATACTCAGCACAGCCCCGGCCAGCTGCTCAGGAGCTGCTCCATCCCCAGAGCCAAAGGAGATGAAAGGAAGCCAAAGTGACCACAGCCTCAGATGGAAAAGTGACAGTATGCCAAGATATTTTGTGTCATCTCTGAATGCCTAAGAGTATCTGAACATTTAAGTGCTTGAAGATTCATTTGCAAGAGTAAGAAATGCACAATGAAGATGCAAAAAGAACGTTTTGCTGTCTGTGAGACCCACCAGTAAGGCCTACACCAACTGATGTTTTCAGCTCTTGTAAATCATCTGGTATCTGAACCCATGCTCTATTTATGCAATAATACTGCAGTTTAGCTATTTTAAGAGAAAAATAAAATTAGTTTCTCCTAAAATGTTGCATCAGTTTAACCCTTGTTAAACTGAATAAAAATATCTTTTATCAATTTTCTATAACTTACATAATTTTATATACATTTATTATATAATAAATAAATATAACAAAAATATATGTAAAATTAGGGCAAAATAAGTTGTAAATACAATGTACATTTCTAGTATTTTGAATACAATTTTATATAGTCTTCAATCCAAAATTCTTGGAGTTTGAAGCGAAGTTTTCCCACTAATTTAACTTTAATTCATCATCCATTTTACTATGTTATTGACTCATGATCATATATTAATTTAGTAATTTAAGCATCTATTGTAGATTGTTACATTTTATAGAAGAGTTCCTCAGAAATCACAAAAATATTTAATAGTTATTGCTTTTGCAAAGTAATGGGCAGGATATGAAGCTAAGTTTGGTGCCATGGATTTACATTTATGAGAACCTGTTGAAAGTGCCCCACTGTAAGACGTCAGATATCTTGGACTTCAGTGAAATTCTTTCTCTGAAAGTGTCTTCATCAGAAAGGGCTTAGAAGGTAAAATCTTACAGGTGCAACTTTGTCATAACACAGAGTCATTGAATAATTTAGGTTGGAAAAGACCTCCAAGATCATCAAGTCCAACCATGTCAACCAGACCATGGCACTGAGTCATTCCTTGTACTCCTCCAGAGATGGTGACTCAACCACCCCCTGGGTATCCCATTCCAATACTTCTTTGTGTCCATTCCAATATATTCACGGCACTTTGTATATGGTCAAAATACAGACATAAATGCCCAACTTCAAAGTTCCAACTTTAAATTGGTGGCTTTGAAATGGAACTTCCATAATGGCCCCTCTTATTTCTTTAATTTAAAAACATCAGCTATTAACAAATAATAAGCTCATTATGGTTTTCAGCACCTTGGACACTGTCCCAGTGAGTAGGAATACATTCAGTGGTAATAATGTTTGATAAGTTTGGCTTCTGCTAATGTACTCCAGGAAGAACACAGGTGATCTGTCCCCCGGGGTCCATCGCTGACAAAATGCAGCAGCATTCCCTTTGCAGATTACCTATCCATAACTGTGCGTGTTTCCAAGTTATTTTGAAAATGGAAGGGCCATATCCAACCAAGAATTGTTAACTAAAATTTAGTAAAATTATCACATCTCTAAAGAACACTGTGAAAGGCTATAAGAAAAATGCATACTTTTGTGCTCACGAATCAAAAAGAAATTACATTTTCTGCAATCACCAGCTCATGTATAAAATGCTTTGAAATTGAGTCACATTATCACTTCAGACAGTACAGGAAGTATCGTAAAATAATAGCTGTGTCATGAATTGCTTTTTCTCCTAAGGACTTTCTAAAGTAAATACGAAGTTTGATAGCGTATTGCTTCAAATGGACTGCATCACAAAGGGGCTGTGCCTGAGAAAACGTTTGGTCAGATCTATTGCATGTGCAAAATGGCTTCAATGAAATTAATAGCAGAGACACATAAATTCTACTCCTTGTGTCTAGCAGAGAAACGGTGGGATTTTATTTGTTCTCAATGGGCAAATTTCCATAATCTAATTAAATAATTTGATTTTGAAAAATGAATAATTTCATGTTTATGATTTTTAAACATTTATTTTTATGTAATCACTCTCTTTTTTGTTTTTTGCCCCCATATAAATTCCCCATTTCATCAACATTTGGACATTAAAAAGTATTTTGAAAAATGAGTA
Organism: Dasyornis broadbenti; assembly: GCA_013397935.1. Taxonomy (NCBI): domain Eukaryota; kingdom Metazoa; phylum Chordata; class Aves; order Passeriformes; family Dasyornithidae; genus Dasyornis; species Dasyornis broadbenti. The sequence continues at coordinate 134,742 of VZRN01004181.1, forward strand.
ATCACATCTACTGATGTGTCTGAAATTACTTATTTCTGAAGTGGACCGGACGGAGAACATTTGAGTAATTTTCTAGCAGGAGTGTGTCTACAGAATTTATCTTTGTTGCAGTTTCTAGCATATGTAAACTTTAACAAATATAGGCTTTCCATGCTTAAAATGACAGTTCTTGTGTATTTTTTAATGTATGTGAATTTATTTTACATTATTTTATAATGTATGTATTTTTAACCATGTATGTGAATATAATTCATGCAATCCCATGAATTGATAAAATTTAGAACCTTAACATGGAGCTGTATTATGCTTTTAACTGAGACAGAAATGAAAGTAAGTTAGGTAATAGCAAATAACAACTTAATTTGCTCACTTCAATCATCTGGGCTCTTTTCCAGCAAGTAGCAATATATTCAGCTGTAAATGTATGAACTATGAGATTTTTAAAATGTGCAATTCAGCAGCATAAAAACTTGTATAAAGTTCATCCAAGATGCATTAAATATAAGCCCAGAAGGGTTATGGGGTTTTTTCTCCACTTCTATTGGTTTTGAGGCAGTTTTTATTGAGGCCAGAAAACAGAGGGGGGAAAAATCCCCTCTTTCTGCATGAGCAGCACTATCTGTACATTCTAAAAAGATTGATGCAAGTGGAGTGAGATCTGTGGGTGACTCCTTCTGAAATGGTGGTGCTTGATTCAGTTATCATACAAAGAAATTTAAAAAAAAAAAGAGTAAAAATGTCATGATCATCACAAGCACTAAAAGTTATATATAGTTAACTGCTGAAGTCTGAAATAAAAGCAGCAGTGGCTGAAATTACCTTTGCAAAACAAAAAGTTAATTCATATCTAAAGAAAACTTTGATACTTTTTTCTTTTCCCTACCCCAAGCAAGGACAAATTTAATTTGATATGCTAGAAGACCTGTGTGTTTATGACTGGAAAACACTTCAAGACTTCATTTTATGATAACAGAGATTTTATTGCAGAGTAGATAAATAATATTTAAGAAAGCAATTCAAAACACAGTGAGAAATTACCAGAAATCTTCAACAAACAAGCAATGGAACAAAGGCATTTCAAGACTGAATAGAAACTAAAGGAACCAAAAATTAAAAAAAACCAAAAAACCAAAGACCAACAATAACAACAAGATAAAAATATTACACAAAGCAATGATTAAATCACTGGAAAGACAATATTTGGACAGATGTAAATTTTGAGAGAAGGGAATTCCAGTAGCCACCAGAGATGGCAAATAGAGATATAAAAATGTGAGAGCATATGGTAAAGGTGGAATCCATTGTGCCCAGCTTGATAGCTATATTTACAATGCCAAAGCTAAATTCTACAAGTGTTCAAAGTTGTAACAGCCAATGAAGACAGATTTAGGAAGACACATTTCAGAAAATACAAAGTTGGTCTAGAGTCTTGTAAATAATTTTTTAACTAACTACAGAGGGAGATAAAATTGTTCAGTTTAGCACAAAATGTAGGCACAGGTTGTCTTCCAAAGTTTAGTGGATTTGAGCCTTATCAAGGTTGAATCTCAGCCTAGAACTAGGAACGGTAAAATAAGTGACCCGAGAACTTCTGGAAATGATGAACAGATATTAGAATAATAGGAAAAATTGCAAGTTACAAAACCATCAACATCAGACCCTGGCCAGGCCATATTTTAAGATAAGCATGGATTTAAAGGATGGACCAGCACACTAAGATCCAACAGATAAATAATAGTTAGGTTGCATAAACAAACAACACAGCAACAAAGACATAGAGGTCTGCCCAAACAGCCAATAAAATACATTGCCTTAAAGGGTGTAAAAGGAGATGAGGGCAGGGACATGAGAAGAGAAGCAGATGCCAGATTATCAGTAGGAGTCTCAACATCAAGTTATCTGCTGGTCCCAGTAACTACAGAAAGAGAGGATTATGATCAGTACCAGAAAAACAAAAAGGATGGCAAATATTTGCCCTCAGAAGACAACCAGTTCTCAGCAGATAGTTATATGCCAAAGTAATATGGACATTTATGCAACAAGTAATAGTAACATATAACAGTCACAAAAACATTTTACAATCTCTTTCACAAAATTGGTTCATTTTGGAGAGAGGTATTATGGGGGAAAGTAGAGATAAAATAATTTTGGGTTTACATACATTTTTACTGCTGTGAACCTTGGTAGGAAATTAAGCAACAGGTTTTGTATTGAACTTTGGCTTGAACAAAGGGAAACCAAATAGTTGCCACTCTTAATTTGCTTTTGAACTGGATATTAGACATATTTGGATTCTCACATATTTTGATAGTGAAAGAAAAAAACCTAGAGAAACAAAAAATCCCTACTAAATGGAGTGGCTGAGGTCACTTGGCTTGTTCAGCCCAAAGAAGAGATTGAGGCTGCACCTCATCACTGCCTGCAGCTTCTTCAAGAGGTGAAGAGGAGAGGCAGGCACTGATCTCAGCTCTGTGGTGACCACTGACAGGACCCGAGGGAACGAACAGTCTGAAGTCGGTTCAGGGAAGGTTTAGGTTGGACATTATGAAAAGATTCTTCACCCAGCGGGTGATTGAGTAATGGAATAGGCTCACAGGGAAGTGGTCAAAACACCAAACCTGACAAATTTCAAGAAGAGTTTGGAAAATATTATCAGGCACATGGTGGGATTCTTGGGCCAGGAGTTAGACTTGATGATCCTTGTGGGCTCCTTCTAACTCAGGATATTTTATGATTCTGTGAATTTAAACAACGTATGTTTTTTGAAGTTGGAATTTAAAACTGCATATTCTTTGAAGGGCAGGCAGTGACATGACCTTCATGTGAAAGAATGCTTCAGGGAGACAGAAAAACATGGTGAGATGCAGAACTGCCTAGAACTGAATGCATCACTACAGTAAGGACTGCCACAAGCAGCTGACAGAAAGACAGACAATATTATACCAAGAGGACACAGGTTCCTCCCCGCCAGGGGCTCATCATTACTGGACTGTGGCATCCCAAACTGAAACCTCATTGGCTTGGGCTGAGAGCTCCCTACAGGAAGTGACAATGCTCTAACTCTTACAATGTCCACAGAGGTAGGAGCTGGAAAACCAAACCACCACCATTATTTCCTCTCTCACGTCATGAGAAACTAGTAAAGAGCTTCAGAGGCACTGCAGGCTATTTGGGTTTGTATTTATGAAGATCTCATCAGCACATGGTCCTGGTCCCCGACTAGAGCTTTCATGTACCACAGTATGACACACATTGTATTTCAATATGACTTCGCTGTTAAATCCCAACAGAAATTCGTATAACCAGCAGAGGCAGCAGATACAGGGCCCTGTCAATTAGTTGTGCACAGTCTGTCATCAACATGTTGGCTGACACAGAGCTTTATTACAAAAACTTAGTCTGAAAGACATTACAACATTCCCTAGGGACACCAAAACGAATCAGCAAGCCTGGAGCTCATTGTTACTGCAAATTGTTTTTTAGTCTGCAAGTTATTTATCCATGTAGGAATATGAAGGAAAGGAAAGGAAAGGAAAGGAAAGGAAAGGAAAGGAAAGGAAAGGAAAGGAAAGGAAAGGAAAGGA
>VZRN01004181.1:142353-156863 GCA_013397935.1 Dasyornis broadbenti
ATGTATCTGACTTCCTGATTAAAGACAGTATTTCCTACATGGTAAGCTGAGCTTCCAGCATTTTCATGGGACTGAACAGAAGTCATTTGTATTTGTCATCAAGTTGTCAATTAAACCAACAGTCAGTAACAACAACTGGTAACGCTCTAGTCTTCGGATTGTGTTGTACATATAAATATATGCAGCAGGAGAGGATATGCCTTCTTGCATTTCACAAAAAGGTATGGAAATTATATTTTTACAATTGCCTCTTCATCTAAAGAAATAAATCTGTTCAGATGCAGAGACAGACAGAAAAAGAAGTTGTTAGAGGTTCAGCATAAAACTGAGTACAGTCTTAAATCAAGTGAGTGCACTTCTAAGATCAACCTGTAGTTTAGATGGAAAATATGCACTAAAACCAACCACTGCTTTAGCACTTTTTGCAGATATTCACTGTTTCTTCTCAAAACTGCCAGTTATAACAGCTGCAGCTTTAACATGCACTCAGCGAGAAAAGCAAAACTGAATGGCAACAGAAAAACTATGACACCTCCCCGCTACCTAAAACAGAGTTAAACACACACTTACACTTTCCTATGATAAAAGTTTCATACCTACAGACCACTTTCAAAAGATACATCCCATTAGTGGTTCTTAAAAACAGCAACTTAAAAGACATCCCAGTTCTGCCATGTAATTTTCACTGTGCAGCAGAACTGACTCCTGACTCAACCAGCAGTCACACAACCCCGGCTGTAGCTAATGCAACTGGGAAAGACTATGCAAATGTCAGAAAGTGCTTCTCAGAGGATCTCACAGTCAATGTTTCATGCAAAATTAAGTCAGAAAAACTAAAAAAGCCAAACTAGAAATCAGTTCTGAAAAAAATCTATATTATGTTTAAATTGGCATAAGCCACTATCTAAACACTGTGCTAGAATTTGTCTTCGTTTTGCCATGCACCAATATTCCTTGAAAATTTTATCAAGACTTTTCTCCCCATTCTCTTTTCTTTTTTTCTTTTTTTTTTTTCTAATATGATAAGAATTACTTAGAAAGAACATGGAAAACAATCTTTACTCCTCTGCCATAAATTTATGAGTTCATAAATTGTAATTTTGCTTCCAGTGAAATAACTGCTTATTATAAAGAAGAAAGATTGCCCCTAGTCAAATAGTGTATACAGTCAGCTCAGAAACTCTTACTAACATATGCTCAGTAGGCTAATTGAGAATTACACTAGGATTAATGAAAGCATTTTGATGAAATGTTTTCTTCTTTCTGTGTTCCTTTACACTATTCTCTCCACTTTATTATAAATCTGAACTGAAAAGAGAAAATCTCTGAGCATTGTTTTTGCCCAGCCAACCACATTAGTCCTCTCATTTTCATTTCCAAAAGAGTCCCATTCCCCTTTTAACGTTTGTCTATCGCACCGCAGCTTCCACTTATAACTAGGCATCCAACAACAAGCATGAAGTAGCCCAAGTGTATAGACAAAAAATGTATATAGCACTATATGAACAAATTTGCTCACTAGTATACTCTGTTTATCATGATACCGAGTACAAAGAGCTACTCAATGATATTCCAAAATGGTATTTCAATATTAGGCAAAACAGAAGATATAGCTCATAAAAAACCCCAAACCTGAGGCATTTCCTGAATAACCTGTTTCAGTGGATGCACATGTAGTATTACAAATATTTGCTTTTGTATATTTTGAATTTTTAATTTCAATTGGTCTCTTCCAAACAGTCAAGCTGATTTTGAACATTTGCTGTTGGTAAAAAAAATCAAAAAAGCCCACAACCAAACAAACAATCCCCCCCAAAAACAAACAAACAAAAAAAACCAAACAAAAAGCAAAGAAACAAAAAACACCAACAACAAAACAACCAGACAGAAATGTAAAATATCTTGCCATGTGTTATGCCTACAAAGTTAAAAAGGGCTAATTCTTTTTTTTTTGGAGATGTTAAAATAAAAATACTTTATAGATGGTGTAACTTTTAGAAGGGTCTCTCTGCCATGAAATGAGATCTTTCCAGATGGAACAATTCTTCAGTGCCTGGAAGCGGTTGCATCAAGACTTTGCTTTCATTGGAAATACTGAGCGTCTTCAAGAGCAATGAGGAAGAAAAGTCCTGAATTTTTATGAGCAAGATTGTTCAGTGCAGTGGATGGTGTGAGTGGGAGTAGATCAAGTGTTTTGCTTGGGGTAAAGTCACAGATGAAAACAGTGATCAAATTCTGAAATGGGTCTGCAAAGGTTATTTTAATGCAGATTAACAAAACTTCTTTGCACTTTACACTTCTTTGCACTTCACTTTCTTAGAGCAAGAGTAGCTCTAGTGCCCTTCCGTGCACCAGTGGCTTTCTATGCACTGAGTTACCCCAAACCACACCAAACCACTCCCAGTTACAGAAACCATCAAAACTATGGGGATGCATACTCTGACTCACCCTCAAACTCCATGCTGGCAGCATAGATTACTTGGAAAAACACAGCAGCCACCCAAACCTTATCTGCAGGTTCATCTCTAACATCACTGATAACAGAGGTAAACCCACATGGAAATTGTCTGACAGAGTTTACCTGTAAATCAGCATAAATCTCCAGCATGATAAACTAGGAAATACAGCCAAAAAACTATTCATTCATTCATTACACGAGCAAAACTAGAAAAATCTGTAAGGAGCCACTGTGCTAGCATAAAGATATCTTTATGATTCTACACAATATTGTTGATTATAAATCAACTCCTGCCACAGATGCAATGAAATGTAGGAATGAACCTGAGAGATTAGAAGAACAAAGCACTCATGTTTTAATATGACTCAGCAATATTCCAAAACTGCGATAACTGAAACATTAAATGGCCCAAAATGACAGTGTCCAGTAGATTCACACGGGAAAAAAAACCTAAAGCACGTTGACTCAGGCTAGCTAAGGTACCAGAAGCAACCTAGATGAAGTAGTGGGGAAGCTCTCTCTTCTGGACTAAGTTACTCTCAGGAACTCCATGTTTCAATTTCTAGATTGCTTTCACTCCCCAGCTGCCCCACACCTTTCAGTGTAATACAGATTTGGCCTCACCAGTGTACTAAATATAAAGCATTGTGCCACTTTCATTGAAATAAAAGAATTCTGGTCAAAAGTAAGAGCAAATGGCTGGTACCTGTACTATGCAAATAACAGAAACAATTGATCATATGTTTTTCCTACACATGGGATCTTTTTCAGGGAAAAATATCCATACCACAATTAGTTGCCTCTACTTTTTCAATATTATAGTTATTTTAGTAAGATTGTCTTCTGTTATCCCCAAAAACTTACAGTCCATGCACACATCTAACCAGATCAAACATCATATACTTGCTTTTCTGTTTATTTTGATTTATGTTAATTAAACATCTTCAACAGGATGCAATGAAAATTACTTAGCTCCAAGCTGAAATGATTTCTTTTCAGAAGCAGAGCGATAATAAACTGTCAATGCTTTCACCAAAACTTGCTATTAAAATATGCAGAAAAATGTTTGCAAGGAAGAAAGAGCAGCAAGGGACAGAAGAGACAACCACAAACAGGCACATAAATATGCAGCTTTTAATAGGCAGTGCAGATTCCTATTTTCATATTTTAAGTGTCCTCACCCTTGAGTGAGCACAAAGAATAGGAGCGACATGGCAGATGTAACAGTATCAGTAACAAAAGTAATACCAGCCAGATCTTGCTGCCTGTTTGACTGACAGTTCACTTATCTGCCTCCTCTTCTTTTTTTCCCTTTCTTCAGTAACCACAAAATGTATTACATGCTTTGTATCGCGTGTTTTGCTGGAGCCTAAGTGCACACAGGCAAGAAACAATTTCCCTGATGATATTACACGGTGCAGGCTAAATGTGAGGCTTTTGTGAGGGGCCTGAAACTTAATTTGTGCAGTTTGTGAACCATGCAGCGGCACATGGTGCTGGCAGGGCTGCTCAACTCCTGACTTAATTCCATCCCAATCCCCTGGCTGTAATTATGTATTCCTGGGTGCTCCATCTCAGGGTTAGGTACTTTCAAAGATTATACTAACAATACCTGTTGGGGTGTTAACATCCTAGTTCAACAACTCCAGCTAAAGGAATGTGCAAGACTCTTGTTTTACATAATCTCATATATTTTCATTTTTTGCTTTGATTTTGATTTCACTTGAGTAAGTACCAAACAAATAACAGAATAATGCCTGAGGGGAAAAAAAGCAATGTCACACACAATTAACACCTTTATAAAGCATTACTAAATATACAGATTCTCTAGGTTTGAGCATTGAAAGCTAAAGTCAAAACATGCAAGCATATAATATAGATATATGTGTTTGTGGGCACAGGTGTGTGCGGGCACAGACTTGTGTGAATTTCAAGAGAGAGATCTTTGTATTAAAAATATTTCGCATTTTCTAAATTAAGCCTGTGGTTCCTGTAAGAAATGCAGAATAATTATTATGCATAAAAACTAATTATCTACTATTGTTTAATTTCTGTCTTCTAAATTTTTTTTTGCTAGATAATAATCCCAAATATCTACTCAAAAATTTTTAAAGGATATTAATGATTCTGCCATTAGATGCATTATATCTATATCCCTGTATATATTTTTATGACCATGTATTGCTGAAGTAAGTAGTTTATAACACACACCAGAAGAAGCACTGACTCTTCCTTTAGCATAGGTGTGTATTTTAGAGAGGTATCCAGACATTCAACTCTTCGGTGTGAACAGAGAACAGTCAATAATTGAGACAGTCACAACCTAATATAAAGACATACATATTTTCTGGTCCCATAAAATAGTTCTTTTTCATTTGTGTTTTGCTGGATTAATTTCTTGCCTTTTTTTATTCTGTTCTTCAAGTGTTGAATTGTTGCTCCTCAAGCAAGAGGCTGCTGTAGGTATCCCGTGGGTAGGAAAGCGAGAGAGAAAAGTCATAGTCACCTCTTTAACCACCTGTCCTCTATACTCTTCCAGCCTATCTTACTCTCAACATCCTTTACAGTAATTTCTGTTACAAGTTGACATTTCAGTGGCATTTCACTGCCCCCAAAAGACTTAATTTATGACAAAAGACTCTACCATTTGTCAATCAGAGTTTTTTCTGTTTTATTAACAATGATTGCAAGCAGCAGCAGCTACAAAGTCTGTCTGAAAGCAGAGGAAGCTATACTCAGAGTTACAGCCCAGAGCTGCAGCCAGTGAAGCTTGCAAGAATTTTACTTTCTCTGACAAAGCAAAAAGAGAATAATATTAATAAATGATTACTTAGAATTTTCAATTCAATTAAAACAAGTTAATTATGCTTAAAAATAGGAAAGATGATTACTAGCTGGATTCTTCAGTGACCAAGATAAATATGAGGATGGATACAGACTACTTTGTTTAACAAAAAGAGAAAGGGCATTTTTGTCCTGCTGCATCCGGAGGAGTAGATCTCAAGAAAGACAAAGACAGATTAAGTTATTGACATGGGAATTTCCTAAGAAGAATCAGTTATTCTGAAAAGCTTTTAACTAATAATCTCCAGTTTCAGATTTGCAATAAGGCATCCTTAAAATAAAGGACAGAGAGCTCCTAGAGTGTCTGATAGATATTTAATTCCCTAGAAAGAAGGTTGAGTGATGTAGAATTATGACATTTTCATACACAGTTTAATTATGATGCAGACAATTCAAAATTATTGATTTAAGAATCTTCACCAATGGGAAAAATTAGAGGGGCCAGGGTCAATGGTGAAAGTCATTAATTTAGCAATCAACTTATTAAGGAAGGACAATCAAAAGGAATATTTAAGGGATATTTTAAAAGAGAACCAGAAAAGTAACAAAAAGGATTATGCATTGGCAAGAGGCGTGTCAGCTGATAACTAAGTGCTACTTTACCAAAAGACAAATCTACTACTTTTAAGTTTAAATGTCTGCATACATCTTAAGTGCCATTCATGCATTTCAAACTCTCCTACACATTCTTTTAAACTAATTAAACAAGGACAACATTTCATGCTCATTACAGTCCATTTTTTGGCTTTTTTTTTTCTCAGACACTGTTCATAACAAAGGTGAGATAAAAATCAAACCAACAGTCAGATAAGCATTTTGCAAAGATCTCTGGATAGAGATTTCCATCTCTAAAAATAATGGACATTTGTTAAACACAGCCTACAACAGATCAAACAATACCATGGATATTTTTGAAAAGCAAATAATAAGAAAACTAATTATCTATATCATAGGGGTGTTGATGGAATAGTTGTTTTGGATTCTTTTGTGGGGGTGTTTGTTTGTTTTTTGTCAATGTCAATTTTCTTTGGTTTTGTTTTAAACAAAACCCAAATCTTCAGGCTACAGGTATCAAAGTTTTTCTCTTCTGACTGGTGATTGAAAGAGACTTAGGGTCATACCATATCAACAAAATTAAATACAATCTACCTACACAGACAATGATAGTAAGTTACAGACTTCACAAAAAAAGGTCAGAAAATTTAAACAGCCATTACTTCCCACTTTCCAAGGTTCTTATAAGGAATTTGGAAAGTTACAGATCAGCAGCATTTATTATAAGACATCCCTATAGATAACTAGCAACTGAAAGGAGAATAAATTCAAGGTAATTTTGATGCCCAAGTCACATAAATACTGTGCAATGGTTACTGTCTAGAAGAAATTGGATTTTCTGCTTCACAGGAAACACTGATTCTTCATATTAGTTTCCATCAGTTATTGGAATAAATGGATACACATTGCATTAATATATACATAATTATGTATTTATATACCATAAATCTAGAACTCTGGATAACAATAAAATTCAAGAAACATTTGATTTGAAAAGGAGTGATGCACTAAGGTTATCATTTTAGACCACTAATTTTTCAAAGTACAAAATATTGTATTTTACTGTTTTTTTTTTTTCTTTCTTTCCTTCTTTTTTTTTTTTTTTTTTTTTTTTTAGCTACAGTGATTTCTGGGAGGTCTCAATCTGTTTTTCAACAGAGTATGCTTGAGACCCTGGGTAGAAAACCTTTGGTCATGCAGTTCCTTTTAACAGTTAACATAACAGTCTGTGTTACAGTAGTCACCTTCTTTAACACCTCCAATATGTCTGAGGCGTCTATTCCAGATCCTGACTGACAGCGTTGTAGTTTAAATTTATCCTAAACAATTATTGTCCTTAGTCTGTACTGTTATTTTTCCCATCCTCATTTAAAGAGAACTTGGTCTTACTTTAGCTCTGATAAATAAGGCATGCTTTCAGCCTTGCCTTGTAAAATAGCTGCTTCAATTCCTTGCTGATCTTTCTTTGGCCTTGTTCCTGCCCGAAGTCATCACTCTTGTGCTTGTTTTCTTGAAAAACCACAAGCAGTGTCTCAAATAAACTCTCATAAGGGTTCTTCTCCAACAGAATCCCAGTGCATCCCACCATCATATTTTTTATTTCCCTAAGGAAAGTTTTATTTTTGCAGACTCTGCAATTTCTATCATAGGGTCTCTATGGAAAATTATTCTTCAGCCTAGGAAACAGAAAAGGTTCTGCTGTGCAGGTTTGCTTAAAAGATAAACATCTATTTCATTGCTTGCTATGCTTAACCAGACTTGGCCAACAGTGAGATCAATTATTGAACAAATGTTTGAATGTTGTATCATAATAATAACATCAACCTATACAGAAGCACTTTTAGTGGGGGGGGGGCAATGCTTGAGCTATGGGCAGGCTCACCCTGTCACAGAGCACATCCAGGAGCCACACCAGGTAACATCTTGCTCCGAACAGCCCGCTAAAATTCATTCCTCTTGCTGCAATTAATTTTTATTTAAAAAAAATATGCCTACTCCCCACCCCCAAACACATAAACAGTTCAGACAAAGGCACCCTGAAGCAGAGAGCTGACACTAGGGCACATTTGGGGCATTCTCTGGAATCCTGAATAGTCAAGTTCAGAGAATCCATCCATCCTGTCTCAGCCTCTGCTTAGGGAAGCGCATCAAGAGAGAAATCAGAGAAAAAACGTACTGTCTGTAAGCCTGTATAACTTCAGACTCCTTATAACAGACTGTCTTTGTTGCCAGCACTATCATATAGTCCACATGCAGAAAAGCAGAGTAAAAGCAAGTGATGGTAAAACCCAGTTCCCACCCCTTTATTCCCAAGAACAGACAGTAGAAAAAGATCTAAGTAATGAAAAGTTTGACACTTGCACTGGGTGCACCAGGTACAATTAATGCTTTGTGGGTTTTTTTTTTTCCATATCTCTTTTATTTTAATTGTAAATTTGTCCCCTACACATCCAAAAAGCGGACTTCAGAAATCATTAAACTTCAGAACAAACCTTTCTTTCATACTCATCTTCCATCTCTGGAGGAGAATTTTTCAAGTCATCCTAAAAATATTTTTTCAAGACCAGTTTCATGCAATTGCTTGAAGGGCAGAGGTAGAGCAGAGGTAGAGTTCTTCAACAGATCAGGTGTTTGAACATTCACACAGAAGTGCAAAGTCAGGGCTAATCACTGCTCTGCTTGAGACCAGCTGATGTCACTGCTTTCAGGAGACCATTTCAAGTACTGTCACAAAAGAGAAAGAGATGAGGGGATGACTAGACATCCCAATTGCTCATCATCACTGCTTCACTTAGGAAAGATGATGAAAACGTTCACACCAGGAGGGGCATCTTCCCATAGCAGTACACTTATTGTACTGACCAGCAGACTAGAAAGTCATTCTAGGATATCTTCAGGTTATGTAAGTGATTTGTAAAAAATTAATTGCACCATTACAACTAAAGACACACCTCCAAGTTCTCTTAAGAGAGAGGACATTCAGTTCAAGCTATTTATTGTCTGATCAATACAAGGAATTTCACCCAAGGGCTTGTACCAAAAATAAACATTTTGTTTTGCACCACAGTGTCATGGTTCCAAAAGCAGCCCATGTTGCCAGGTCACTTTTTGCCTACCTGGGATTGTAAAAGCTTTCAAATTCAGGTAGTCCAAACTTCAGCTTAAGCTTTCTACAGTCCAGTTACCAGCCTGAAAAGTTATACCCTCTTCTTTTCACCTTCTCTTCATCCTCTTTTAATTCCATTCTTCACTTTTTCCTACCATCTCCAACAAAACATGTATTAAATAAGTTAATAGAACAGAGATTAAAGGAGAGGAAAGAAAAACCAGGTTACTGGGAAAAGAAAAGCTATGAACAAGAGAGAAAAGCTGAGAGAAAGTGGGAAGTGTGGTGAGGAAAAGTGAAATTAAGAGGAGTGTTTGATGAGCAGGTTAGTAAGACAGGGTTGTGGGGAGACAAATGAGTGACAGAAATTAAGACAACAGCAGAATAGATGACTAGGTGATAGCAAATGGGCAGAAAACCTCTAAAAACAGCAAACAATCATAGGCAGAGTTAGCAACAAAGAAAGGAAGATTCCCAAATAATTTTCTTTTTAAATACTAAGCATATGTAAGTTTAAATAGAGAATCTCATATATATAGATATAGTTTCGAGGCAGATGGGCTCAGGGGAAATCAGCAATGACCCACACAGTTGGAGACCATACCGATGACGTTTTTTAACACCATGTATCCGTGAGGTTTTACACTGTCAGGCACACAACCAGAATACTTTCAGAACTGAAAGCTTTGCAGAGCAAGTGCTGTGTCTGCTCACCCACTGCTGCTCTGATGGGAGTGTAGGTGCTGCTGGCTGGGACAGATGGCATCGCAGCCACCTTGCAGAGGCGATGATTTTCTGATGATATTTCTCTTTCTTTCAGAAAACTAATATATTGACTACCCCTGTGAATAGGAACAAAAATTGATCTTTACAGCAGTACATGGCTTAGCTGGCAGACACCAGTGGTGTCTCCTTTGATGATTTTGAAGAATCCCGCTGACAGGATCCCAAAGCTGGTTTCCTTAGCAACCACAGATGATGCATGACTGTATTATGTTTGATTCTCCAAACATCATTTCAGCTCCTCCCTGAGATTTAGTTCTTGTTTGTTTGTCAAGCTTCTGTCTCTGAAAAGCATGTTCCAATGAAAGACTCCAAAAATTAATCCTCCACCCACTTCTCAGTAAAAACATGTCTTTTCGCTCATAGAGATTTACACTTTCAATCAAGCAAATGAGGTTGGGCCCCTCTCCAGATTTCACTGCCAGGACAAGTAAAATTCTTCCCAGGAGGTTGTCACAAGAGCAAAAGTCAACCATTGCAGCCCACCTGGTGGAGGTGACCTACTGGGAAGGAACGACTGATTAATATTGATCCTGTATAAAGTGGAAAATAGAATATAGACAGTGTGCTTTTGCAATCTAGGTTAAAAAACCAAGCAGAAGAACTGCTCAGGGTGTGCTTTAGGCCATGGAATATGGGGTCTAATTAGCCATTAAGAGGGTATTGTGATAAAAAGAGAATATAAATATTAATGAACACCAGATAACCCTTCAGGATACAAATAAAAGTATGATCCTGGAGAGAGATAATTTCATACAAGCAAATCAATTTTAATGCAATGAGTACTGCAGTTGCAAATGTTCAAAAGACAGGTGTATTAAAATGGGGCATAAAGAATTCTCTACCATTCGTAACACTGATGCCTGATGGGTTTTTTAGGTCTTTTTCTTTTATACCTTTTAAACTCTTTTTATACCCTTAATACATTTTAAACCCCTTTGCATTCCTTATACCCTTCACACCTATTTCTTGTACCCTTTACACATATCCCTTGTACCCTAGTCCCACATATCTATAATTCTTGTAGTCTGATGTGTAGCTTAGTTTGGGCGTCCTACCAAGCAAGAAGATGAAACATACCCAGTGAGACGTCAACAGCTCCACACTATCTCAGAGCTGTAGGCTCCAACCTTGATGGGCCTCTTTTTCTCTGGAACATGCTTTTTTAAACTAGACTGGAATTTCGTTGAGGGGGGCTGAGGAGGGTAGGGGGACGCTTACTCAATCTATCACATTTCTTATTAAGGATTTTAGACTGATATGCTAATTTGTGAAGTCCATAAAACTTGTATACTGGAGGGGCTCGGGGTCTTAGCCTGTTCCTGCACCTGTGTGGACCCGTGCTCTGGGCTCGCGGCACTTGGATGCGTGGGGGGCCCGGGTGCTTGCTGCCGTATTTCCATCTGTAACGTCCTTTGCTCCAAGGATCCTAGTAAAACCAAGGTAAATACCCTTTTCCCCTGCTACTGCTGTGTCTGCCTCAATTTTTTACCACCGTAAAAAAGGCATCACACAGACACAAATGTTACAAGGCAAATGTAGAGAATGGGGAACACTAGGAGTGACCAACCCTGTCTTCAAGGATAATAAAACCCAGCACACACAAGTTCAAGTACAATGTCTTGGGGTGACATTATGGAAGTCCTATATTCCATATCATCTGCTTTCTGCTCAGACAATGTGTTCTGTAATTAATTAATAATTAACTTACACCTGGAGACTTTGACGTAGCATTTTACAAAGTGCAGAAAGAAGAAAGAAGAAAATATCTTTAGAGAAGCAGTTCTGTAGACATGTTTTTCCATTTTGAAGCTTTTGTTGGTTTCCTCCTCCCCTCCATAAGCACCTGAAGTAGCTTATTAGGCCTGATGCCCCCCACAAGGCTGATGAGTTTCTTTGCCAAGAAGGCACATTATTGCTTCCTGGTCAGCATGGGGTGCAACAGCGTGCCAAGCTGAATTTCAGCAGATAAGGCTCCAGCCTGCAATGGGTCATCTGAATATTCCATTCCAGGTGCAGAATCTGTTGAACTTCATGACATACTCCTCTCCCCATTTCTCCAGCCTCTGAAGATACTTCTGGAGGGCTGCAAAACCATCTGGTATCTCTGTCAAGAATTCCTCCCAGCTTAGGGTCATCTGCAAGCTTGCTGACAGTGCTCTCTGTCCATTTATTCAGCTCATTAATGAGGATATTAAGCAATATTAGACCCAGTATTGTGCACCAGAAGACTCACACAGGGATTGGTCTGGAGCTGGGCTTAGTGCAAATGATCCCGATCCTTTCAGCCAAGCAGTTCTGCCAGCTTTCAGTCCCATCTCACTGCCATTTAACTAGTCCATACTCCACTGGTTTATCAATTTTGATATCATAGGAGACAGGGCTGAAGTCAAGATAAATAATGTTCATGGCTCTCCCCTCATCCACCAGTTCTAATTGTAGAAGGTTATTGGAGTGTTCAGCCACAATTTCTACTATGTTAATAATCCATGCTGCCTACTCCCAATCACTTTCTTGTCTTTTCATCTGGAAATGTATCTGGAAATGGTATCCAGCATAGTTTTCTCCATCATCTTCTCAGGGATCAAGGTGAGGCTGACTAACCTGTACTACCTCCTTTCCTGTTCTGAGGACAGAAGCGGCATTTACTTCCTTTCAGTCCAGTCCTCAGTAACCTTGCCTGGTCACAACAACCATTCAAAGATAATCTCGAGTGGCCTCACAGCGGCATTTGGACTCGTCCTTCAGCACTTGGTGGGTACATGCTCTCTGGCCCCAGTCTGCTTCAGCATTCCCTAATCAGATCCTCCTGTATCAAGGGCAAATCTTCCACACTCGACTTTCCCACAGGTTTTGGGGAGTCAGGACCCTTAAGGGTTAGTCTTAACAAAACAGACCACCATGAAGATATGATTGAGTACCTTAGCCTTTTTACAAGTACTCTGCTACCAGGTCCCCTGCTTTATCCAGCAGTATGTCCATATTTTCCTTGGCTTTCCTTTTGTTGTTGATATACCTGTATGGATGTCCTCCTGTTTGACCTTCTTGCCTGATTGAACTTCAGGTGGATTTCAGCTTTCTTGGCTCTGTCCCTCCACGCTAACACAGTGTGTCCATACTTCTGTGGCACCTAACACCGATTCCATCTCTTGTATGCTTTCTCTGTCAGGGTCTTTTTGTTTATGCCTGTAGGCCTGCACAGACCTTTTCCTGGCTTCCTGCACAGGGAGTAGACCATTTATGAGATTGGAGCATGTGGCTTTGGAAAATCAACCAGCTCTCCTAGTCTCCTTGTCTTCTCTACAGGACCATACCCTACCGTATGGACCATACCCTACCAAGAACACCCTGAACAGGCCCAAATCTGTTCTCCTGAAGGACAACACCTCTTGATCTTGCTTTTTGCCTCCTTTCAGGATCCCACCATATCATATTCTCAGCAGCCAAGGCTGCTGCACCCAACCATCAAATCCCTAAACAATTCATTGCATCCTGAATCTCCAGATGGCAGTTCTATGACAGTGTGGCAACATTTTGCTCATGAGGCCCCACTGTCATAAAGGCCAGGGTTGTTAAGAAAGCATGGTGCTCAAACTTTCCTGTTGTTGAACTCCTTCCCTGTTCATATGCCAAAATCCATCCAAGTTCAGGTATTTTCCTGATGCAGTAAAATATAAACCTGTGGTTTAGATACTTCATTAGTCAGTGCTTTTATCCTTATCTGTGTGTTTAATAAGTGCTGAAGGTCTTTTCTTCCATGAATTTCTCTAATTGCTTTTAAACCAATTTATACTTTGGCATTCACAGCATCCTTTGGCAAGGAATTCTACAGCAAAATTAAGCATGGTTTGAAACAGCACTTCCTTTTGTTCCTTTTAAAACCTGTCATTATTTCATTTTATATTTTCCAGTTCTTGTTTTATAATATATCATGAATAATCATTCTCCATAATTTCGTCCATGATTTTGGGTATAGTTACTTAAATATACCCCCTCAGACTTTGACTGAAGAAAAATGCCTACTTCTAAGTATCTTTTCAATCTTTATAGTGTCTCTTGCAGCTCTTCCATACTTCTTGTAATCTTTATATCCCATCTTCTTAGCTTTTCCAAATTATTGTATTACCTTTGAGAAGAGGGGATCAGAACATGTAGCATCCAAGATTTAAACCCATCAGAAAGACATATATGTCAACTTACAGTAGTGCTTCTTAGTTTTCTCTTTTCTTTCATCTGTTCCAGAAAATTCCTACATGCTTTTCGACCACAAAATTGGTGTTTAGAAGCACTAAGGTGAGCGGTTTTTTGAGCGAGGAAGGTTCATACAGAGTTTCTCAATGATATAATAACTAGGCTTTATCTGACCTGAGTTTCACCTGCCCTGAATTTCATCTGTCATTTTTTACACAATCATAGCTGGACATTGAAATAAATCTGCAGGTCCTCAAAGTTGAGTTTTGGTTTTACTCTACTGTATAATTTTGTATTATCTAATATTTCATCACTTTTCCAAATAATTTATGAAACATTGAGAAGGACTTTTAGCTTCCCTCTATTTATTTGTTGAGTAGGAGTCATTTTGAAGTGTGTTCATTTGTCCTCTTTTACTGTCTTTCAGCTTTTACAATAACAAGATTTTATTGCTTGCTGTATAATTGTATTTAGGAAAAGTTCCTTCTTTCTATATGAGCTCTCTTTTTCTTTTAAAAAAAGACATAATGTTTATAAAACTTTCTTCCCTATAGAACTTTTTTTTTTTTTTTT
>VZRN01004181.1:159188-172615 GCA_013397935.1 Dasyornis broadbenti
GATCTCAGCATTTCCCGTGGACCCCCTTGGGCTGCAGGGGCACCCCCTGCTTCAACATGGGTCTCACCACAGCCAGCAGAGGCTGCAGAGCTCCGGCGCTCCTTCTCCACTGACCTTGGTCTCTCCATGTTGTTTTCCCTCACATACTCTCACCTCCTCCTCCTCCTCTGGCTAAGGAAAAGTGCGTGCACCCATTGTTTTGATTTCTTCTTAAATATGTTTTTCACAGAGGCGTAACCAACATCTCTAATTGGCCCAGGCTTGGCCAGCAGCATGTCCATCACCTCAGGGCTAGACATGGTGAAGGCTTCGAGAAGCTTCACCAAGGAGCCATCTTTGTGGCCCCCCCCCCCACAGAAAAACCTGGGCCAAGCTAAACCATGACAACAAGTTTCTCCTCCTCAACTCTCCTAAGTCTTGGCTTTCTCCATACAAATAGCTTTGTTAGTGCTGGGTTTTAACAGTTCATGAACTTCGTATCCAGTAGGCTTCACAGCCACTCTGTTAAAACTTGTGATTGCAATTTTGAGACGATATTAATCTTTTCTTCATGCACTCATGGATACAGATTTAAAACTAAATCTATTTAGATTCAGGAATACACTTAAAATGACTTATCCTTAATACAGGACAGTAGGTATGATCAGGTACAAATCCATGCATTTTACTACAAAGTGAGAAAATAAATTTCTGCCTGCATGCTGAAGTACCTTACGCCATTTATTTCACTTCAGTACTGAAGAAACTTTAAATGTTAGAAAACAAAATTTCAGTCTGTTAACCAGCATCTTAATTTCATCCCAAACACCAGCTATATCATGAATCATCACAGCAGCCCTGCGTTCCCAGAAGAGCTGTCACAAAGATAGAAAATGAATAAATGAGTATCTTTGCTGTTATGTGTTGTTACTCCTTCTGCCCCACTCCATTAGGGAAGAAATCAAAGCACACAAAAGAAAACTCATTAATTCTTACTCCTAATCCCTTTCAATATAAATCACCCTTTTTCATGCATTGAATAACCTTTGTCCTGTAGGTTTACACAGTTAACACCAAGAGCATATAAATATGGAGAAGTCATATCACTGCAGCAGAAGTCACCAAATGAGTTTCAAATAACTCTAACAGAAGATTTGTATTTTTCCATTCCTAGTGGCTTTGTCAATTTGCATTTTCATTCTCCTCTGTCATTTTTGTTTCTCTACTGACTTTAAAAATCAACACTTTTCTTCCCTTTGTCTTGAACTTGTTCCAGACTAAATAAGGAAATGCACTTGATTTGTGCCATGCATAATATATAGGGCTTGTAAACATCGACATTTCAAGTTTCCAAAGTTGCAGTCAAGCAAAGAGAGCGCTTCAAACACCTGTTTTGACATACTTTCTCATTCTCAGCGAAAACACACAGTCTGACAGCCTCAATACACAAGAACACCTATTTCAGAGTAAAGGGAGAAGATTTAAAAATTAGTTTTGTGCATATCATAAAAAAATTGAAAACAGAAAATTTAATGAGATGTCTGCAGAATATGGTTGATGTTGCTAGTTCTTTAATTCCATCAAAATTGAAACTAGTATGAAGTAAATTGTGTTTACACAGTAGAGAAAGTAATACATAATTTAAAAAAAATTAGAACAGCATTGTAGAATCCATTGAAAGACAAGTGCTGACAAAGTAGCAATGTCAGTAATGTTTTCTCCATCTTGATTTTGGCATTTTATGTATCATTATTTTTTAATAAATTCTGTGCACGTTTGCTGCCAAAAAATGAATATAGATTTAAAGCTAGTCTGCCTTCTCTTACGTAATCCACAGTAGGAGGTCTAACATTAAATTCTTTTCAAATCCTGAAACCAATACAATGATAAATACAAACCAATAGTTCATGAGACAACTCGTAACTTGTTCATTGCAGTTCCCTGGTACTCACCCTTAAATTAAATTAAGAGTATGAAGAGAGTTGTCCACTAAGAATGATCATTTTATTTGGTAAAGGTAATGAGAAAACAAAACAAACAACTCCAGCTGTGCTAGCAATATATAGACACCTTATTAATGAATACCCAATAGCAAAAAAAAAAAAAAAAAAAAAATAAAAAATTAANNAAAAAAAAAAAAAAAAAAAAAAAAAAAAAAATTAAAAAGAAATATTTGCACAGCTGCTGTCTCAGCCAAGTTCAGTAATCCTTTCCCTTTCTATCTTACCAGAGAATTGTCTGCTACCCTATTCATTTTATGAAGAATGGTAACAGCAAAATTGAGTTTTGGGCAAACAAGATTAAAAGGTAGCAATAGAATTTTACCGTGAAAGAGGATTAGACATTGTAGGAATTATTTTCGAACAAGTTATATGGATTTCTGGTTGGACTGAGATGTTGTTACATGTGTATGTTAAGCATATAAAACAATTTAAACAGTTTAGTAGTTGTCAGTCACTGCTTTCCATTAGTAAGTCATTAAACATAGCAAAAAGAGGTATGGAAGCTTTTTGCTGAAGGCTGGAGAGACCAAGAGAGGCAACATAATAACTGCGCCTCTACTGAACTAAAAAGGATGAGAGAACAAAAAAAAAAAAAAAAAAAAAAAACCCCAAAAAAACCCCAAAACCCAAATAACAAAACAAAACAAAACCTCCTCATTTAAAATATGCACTATCACATACTTGAAGAGTCTCTCAAGTAAGTTTTTAAATCTTCAAAACAGAAGACAATTTGTGGAAAGAAAAAGATTAGAGTCTTCTGGAGTTAACTTGTCCCATTTCTGCCAATTTTGTATTGACTCTGAAAGAACCATTATGTAGGTTTCCAGCAGCTTCTCAGTCAGTCCTCTAGCAGTGAAATTAGGGAGACTACAGAGGAAAAGAGTCAATAAAATAAATAACGGAGGGGAAATGATTTCATTCTTTGCTTGAAAAAGTGATTATTTTTAGATTACCTAGAATATTTTTTAAAACAAGTATAATAACAAGAGTCTTAACTCATGCCTATGGCTCAATTCATATCATACTTTCTTTCCTCCTATCAAGGATTCATTAAATCTTAATTAGATCAGGTAATTAATTCAGGTAGCTTTCCTAAGACACAATAGAAAATGATACAACTGATTAAAGAATTTGTTATTTATGGTTAAAGGCCAAATTTTGAAGGCAGTCAAAGGAAAGACCACAATCTGAATTCTATTCAAGATCTTTCCAGCTGATAACTGGTTAAATAGGTACAATGTAAAAAAGACATGCACATTCTCCTAGGTCCAAGTTTGGTAGAGTGGTTGCAGCATACTCAAGTTAAAAATTTAGTGCAGCCTGAATGCCTCTTAAATAATAAATAGGGAACATCTTCCTAACAAGAACTCTGTGTTGTTCTGTCTCTTTTCTGAGTGAATGACTCGCATTTTCAGTTCCCTTTGCTCATGGTATCTCAATATCTAGACATCTAAACACAGCTACAACGAGGATGTCTGGGGTTCAACAGTGCATATTCCAGAAGTTCAGCTAGAAGCAGTGCAAATAGATTTCCTACTTCATTGCACATTATTTTAATTTCTTCCCTAAAAAAAATAAAAATAATGTGATGGGAATGCACTTGTTTAAACTCTTAAGAGTGTATAAAATAACACAGACATCTATTTTGGAAAGTGCCTAAGAATTGGATTACAGTACCTAAATAATGTAAAAGTATGTGGTCAGGACATGAAAAAAATTGAAACTGCTAAAGTTCAGGCTTTTTTCTTTATTTCCACGGTCTTTTATTGTTTAAAGAATAACAATTACAGCCAAAAATTACCTCATGAAACAGTCAGAAGTCCACACTAAAATTGTACTATTAATAATAAGATGCTCCAGGTTCTGTCCAGGTCTATTTCAGATATTTTACCTGGAAAGGATTTTAGAAGTTGTCTTTGGATAGGCAGAATAATCCCAATAGCACAGGGGTGCGCCAAGAAACAAGAATGTTTAACTGAACTAATAATGTAGTACTTCAAATACACTTTAGGGATAAAGGACTAAATATATTTTAAAAATTGAAATAGACCTTAACTAACTACCAATTCCTCTTCTGATGATCGTAGCACAAAATGAGACTCAAAAAGGAACAGTGAGAGCAGTAACAACTTTTTCTTTTTTCTTGCTCTTCCTCATCCAGAAGGATCCTGAAATACCTATTCCAAATAAGTTTTTGTGAGCAACTAAAAGATAATATAGGAATGAGCTTCAAGATTAACTTCTTTTCTGTATCATCTTAACAAGTCTTATAAATAAAAAGTGCCTTGACCCTATATCTCTTCAGTGTAGCAAGACTTTTAACTTTGTGATATTCTGAGAAACAAGTTGTCTAAACCACTGTCAATTAAAACGTTTTAAAATAGGTTCATATCTTGCAGAAACTCATCAACAGAGTGGTTAGCAAAGGTTCACAGTAAAAATAAAGCAAAGTAAAGTAAAAAATGAATGAATGAAATCAGCCAAATGTCTTTCCTGAGTTTAGTCCTTCTCAATTCTTTCATTAATGAAGAATTTTCCTTGAATTTGAAGTCAATATGAATATAGCAGGTAGGAGAAAGGTCCACAGTGTGCCTTCACTGCTGCCAGGAAGGATGTGATTTAAAAAATTTTCTTGACTAATTGAAGCTATGTCCTGAATTATGTATAGGATGTAATTCCGTAATGGGAAGAGAAAATTTTTATTAGGTAAGAATAATCAGCTATGCAAACACAAGCACTTAGCAATGGAATAGCAGGTCTATAGGAAAAGATGTGTGGGTTATAAAAGGAGATTTATTTGAAGCCTATGGAGACAGGATAACTATACCCAATATGCGCTAAAAGCTTCCATAATAAGAAGACATTGTATGTGCTCCACATTCACTCAAGTTGAGACAAGAAATAATCAAATTAAACTGTATTAAGAAACTTTTATTTCAATTGAAAAGAATTCTAAAAGTAAAAATCAGCTTAGGTGCTCCTGATTCTCATGCTACTGGTAATTTTAAAGAACTAAATAAATAAGAGAAGGTTAGTATGGAGTTGGCCTTGCCTTGGGGGAATGAGTCAGGGTCAATGACTTCTTGAGGTAACACTGAGCCTTATCTTCAATGATTACCAACTAATCTCTCTGTCCTCAGCCCTGCACATTTCTGTTGGAGAGAAGTCAATCTTTCATTTCATTGACAGTTAAATCACCATCTTTTCCCTACCTATAAACTTGCAATGTGCTGAAATACGAGTTTCAAAGGCCATTTATGTTATTTGTCCTCATGGTGCATGTTTAATGGCCACTGCCACTAATATTATGCAACAACATCTTATTATTACAATCTCTTAAGAGCAAAATGCCAAGAACTTTAGCAGCTTTATGCTTAGAATCAGCAAAGAGCTGTCATTGTTTCTTCCATCTTTTTCATTTTTGCAAAGTATGAGAGAAAATTCTCCTGGCTCACTTGATGTGTGTCATCAACTGCAAAATCAGAGCTAACTGCAGTTTTCATACCCTGAAAACCAGCATGTCAGGAAGGGAGCTGCAGTCATCAGTTAAATTAGCTCCAAGCACGCTGGGTTGCTATGCCCTCATAGTATTAATTTTTCATAAACAAAAATTGTTTCACAGAATACAAGCCATTCTAACTTAGAATAACTTCTTAATCCCTTCTTTTTCTGTCTTAAGATTTCACATTTGTAGCTTGCATGTTCCACTCCTTGGAACAATGTAAAGCAGCATAATTATTAGATTACATAGGAGAGACCTAAATGCCACTGAGCCAGGGTCTTCTTGAAGGGAAATTGAAATGGTACGACATGACTTTTACCTTGCTGATCATATCAACTGTTGGTATATACCCAGTAATGAAACATTTTTAATGCTTCATTATGGACATGCCAATCAAGACCACAGCTAGATTCCACTTTATGCTAAAGAAAAGAAAAAAGTTAAAATAGAAAAGATCCTTGGTATATTTCTAGATACCTCATTAGAAAGCAGCTTTCCAGAAAAAGGCACAGGGGCCCAACAGACAGCAAACTGAAGAGGAGTTGGCACTGCCCCTTTGCAATGAGCAAGGCCAAGCACATCCTCTTTTTTATTAGTAAAAGTGTGACCAGGATGTCCAGGCAACTGATTCTCCCCTTCTTCTCTGCATTTAATTTAAAATTATCCAATATATGAAAGACACTGACATACTGGAGCACATTCAGCAAATGAGCACCAAGACAAGTCAGCAGTGCATCTCATGATGTACAAAGGAAGGCAGAAAACTTGATTTTTCCATCTTGAAGAGCCTCAGGAGAAAGCTTATTGCTGCTTAGAACTCCCCACAAGTGGACCATGTAGTAAAGGAACATCCAGTCTCTTCTCAGAGGTATGCAGTGAAAAGAAAGGAGGCAAACATGCACAAGTTGGAACAATAATTTTCACAATGATATTAAAAACAAATTATAGAAACATAGAAGGATTTGGGTAGGAAAGAACCTTAAAGTTCATATAGATCAAACGCCCCTGCCATGGGTAAGGACACCTTCCACTAGACCAGGTTGCTCAATGCCCCATGAGCATGACTTCCAACCTGGCTTTGAACACTTCCAGTGATGTGACATCCCCATCTTCTCTGGGAAACCTCTTCCAGTGCCTCACCATGCTCACAGTAAAGAATTTCTTCTTAATATCTAATCTGAACCTACTCTCTTTCAGTTTGAAGCCATTCCCCCTTATCCTGTCACTGCCTGTCTTCAAAAAACATCCCTCTACAACTTGCTTGTAGCCCTCTTTAGGTACTGGAAGGTGCTCTAAGGTCTCCTTGGAACCTCCTCCTCTCCAGGAGAGCAGCAACCCCAACCCTCTAATCCTGTCCTCATAGGAGAGGTGCAGAATGGCAGAATTTGGCCAGAGACACTGTGAAAACTCAATTCATGTATATTGTCAAAGCTCAACAGGACAAAATTGATCAACTTGATCAACATGGGCCTGCTTTGAGCAGAGATTTGCACTGAAGGTGTCTTCTGCTCTACATTACTCTTTGGTTCTGTGCCGCATCATATGCTTTTATTATTTGCAACAGACCTTTCAAATTTCTTGTGCGCTTTAATTCCCTGAAGTCTTGGGAAAAGATTTCCACAAAATATGTTTAGGAGGAATGTCTGGTTTTGACCACTCATCTTCAAAAAAAGAAAGTTTCTCATTTAGCTCTGCCTGTTAAGGCCAGTTCTACCGAAGGGTCATGAGGTGAATTAATCTTTCAAGAATTTCTGCCATGAAGATGACTTCTCAGCATCCTGTTTCTCCTTTTTTGTCTCTCCATAAGATTAAATACCTTAGACTGGGGTGAAAACATCTATTTTAAGAATTATACGACTTCCACTCGCTTGAGAATAATGAAAAGGGACAGATGCCTCCAATTAAACTTTGTTATTGACAATTCCATTACTGATAAACAATGAAAAGTGGCAACAGCAGCTTGAAAGAATGTTTCTTTAAAAACTCTCAACCGTGGTACATTATTCATCAGCCTTTTCTGAAAATGAGTGATTGCAAATAAATAGCACTGAATCCAAAAGATTAAACCTAACCACTGAGAAATGCTATACTCTGGTTTACAAGGTTTGACCTTTCAAAAGTATTCCTACAGCACAGTGGAAAATTATATATATAAATATAAAACTTATACGATTTCCCCAGAGAATTACTTGCACAATACAATACAAATAGAGTGTACTTATAGAGAAAATTGAATTTACTACCTATATAATCCTGAGATGAAAATACACTAAATAAACCACTCTAGTATAAAGTTCTTGAAGACTTCATGGGCTTCAAATTAGAAAATGTTTATGCAAAATTGAATTTCAGTTCTCTATTCCCACTTTAAAACATAAACATTTGTCAGTGTTACAGTACTAAACTGCCTTTTTCACAGCTCTGGAAATAACAAAGTAATGTTTCTCATTCTTTTTTAATATTACTTGCTACCTTGCAATTCTTGCCTATCACTCCTGATTTTTAACTGTTTAAAAATCTAAGATATGCAGATGAGAATGTATGCAGAAATGAAGTAATGCTGCATGTTTTTTAAAAAAAACCACAGGAATGACATTCCATCAGTTAAATTCTGGAGCTGGTTCAGTTTGCAATGAAACCAGCTTAGCTAGACATGCATTGAAATCTCAGACATCATGAATTGCAATTTACTGGTAACAGATTTTTATATCAAACCTCAACTTAACCCACTGAAATTTGTAGTGCTTCCTAAATAGGATTTTCCAAGAAACCTAAGGGATTTAATTGCATGTCTCTCACTGAAACAAGAATGGAACTGTGCTAAAAGGACAAAACCATATTTACGCACCTGATGATGCAGACAGATACCTTTAAAAAGTGTATAAGAGAGACTGAGGGCCCTCCTGGAAGCTGCACAAAGAGCTAGGGTTCATAAGAATGCAGATGTAGTAGGGAACTGCTGCTCTCCAACCTAAAAATTCAGATTCTCAAAACATTGATGAGCTGCCACATAACCCTAAAAATAGCTGAAATGTAGCAATGACAACATAAAAAAAAAAAAAAAAAAAAAAAAAAAAAAAAAAAAAAAAAAGAAGTTGTTGAAGTAGCTAAAATATCTATTTCTTGACAAAAGAAGCATGGTCTAGCTAGTGACTTACATGGGAATCACATGCTGGAAAAAGACCATCACCTGCAAAACTGCTTGGAAACAGAGGAAACTCAGGAAAAGAGGAAGTATGACATAGGATTTGACAGAAGTATTTGACTTCGGAAGCTTACTGGAAGTGATCTGCATTTCCATGTCAAAAAGCAAGTTCAATCACCATTTTAAACTCCTGTATTCCAAGACCAGAGAAATGCACTTCAGGGCAGCACATTCACACATGGCTAAAAGTTGGAGGGCGTTTCACATCACTCAAAGTAACTTCTCCAGCTGATTAATAAACTACCCAGAGATACTCCAAATGGATCTCTCTCACACACACACTCTCTTCATCCTCTGCTGTGACCTGAGAACACAGGATTATTGAAAAGAGTTAAGAGAGGGAAAGTTCTCCTAGCTTGGTGCAGAAAGCAATGATCTTTAACAAGAACCTAAGTTCTGAAGAAGTACTTTACATATGTTCATCTACCTACCATGCACGTAATTTTTATTCAATGAGTATGTCACTTCAAATTCAGTCTTCAGGTTCTGAACATACTCTGGACATTCATTTTCCAAAGATCCCTCTTTCTGGAAGCTGAAACCTTTCAACTCAGGAGTTCACTGGAGGGACAAGCAGCTCCTCATGCTCTTTCACTTGATTAAGCTCCCCTTACTAACTTCCAGGAGAAGTGAGTGGCCGCACAATGTGTATGGATGAGGCATTCCTTAACAGTTCTTCTTAGACATGAGATGGCAGACAGGTCTATACACCACAACAAACCTTAAATTCTTTCATTTCCTTAACAATGCACTTATGTAAGGTCCACTGGTGCAGGAAAACCCTTCTCAACCTTTAAATCTCCTGAATCATGAAATTACTTTATCCAGCAGAGCTGTGCAATGCTATATTTTAAATGGGGTCCATAACACTTCCAACACCGCTGTGAGTAACAAAAGAACCTTAGAAGCATTTCGTGTCTTTCTGTGGCATTTGCCAGAGTGTATCATCATATCTTTGTTGTTGCTGCTGAATACTTCAAGAATTTTCCACCTTTGCAGCTCTAACCTTTTCCATGAGCTTGCAGCAAGCTTCCTCCCCATCCCACCCAACATCAGCATGAACACTCAAGGGTCTTGATCTGGAGAACACACTGGTATGATTCATAAAGTACATGGCAATGAGACCTTTTACAAGTCAATGGTTCCAATAATAAGACAAAATGTATAAAAATTATACAGACTACTTCAGCACTTACTATCTGCTTAACAAATCACTTAAACACACGCAAGTGTTTGGCTGAGCACAGAGGTACTTTACTGACTTGTAGCTTTGGGGGTACAGGAGAAGCACCGACATAATTAACCTGCCAAGCCTGCACTGACCCTCTGCTCCTGAGGTTATTAACTCTAAACTGCTTCTTTGACAAGACACCTCAATTAACTTACCACAAGAAGTGTAACTGGGAAAACTAAATCTCTCCTTTCATGGTTTGACTTTCTCTGTTAGTTTCTGTTTCCAGCTCACAGCCCAGTAGAAGAAATCCCTCAGTGCACTACTTGATGTACACCTGAAAATATCAAATAAAAGAGATGTCTCCTGTTTCTACTCCTTATTAACTTCAAGTGGCCAGCAGCCCAAAAGACAAGTAGATAAAAACTTCCAGAAAGACGAAAAACTTAAGATGCATAACATTATATTTGGACCCATGCTATGCAACTCGCCAAGCATGACATCTGGAGCGATTTCAATTGTTTACCCTTCTTGGCCTGGGAACAGAGGCACCACACCAGCACTACCTTCTTGGAAATTAACAAGCCTTAAGTTTAGCGTTTGGATACATCCTTACAACAGTCTGTGGGAACAAATTTAGGGCTGATTGTCCTGAAAATTGAAGTTCCCTGGGAATTGCTAAAGCACTCAAGAAATCTTGGACCATTTTTGGAAAAGGCATTAAACTCAATGTTTCACACACTGAACTATTAACTATTATCACTGGGAGAATACTGAATTAAAAGCCAGTACAAAATCCCTCAGATGAAAAAAATAAGAATTAATACTAGCCAATCTTGGATAATTTAGATCATTCAAGCAGTCCATATTAAAGATTAAAGTTTAAAGCATTAGATTTTGCAGCTTTTATAAAAGTGATTTTACTTGGTAACTCCAGTGATGACTCTTATTCATATCTGTATCTCTTTTTTTAATATTATTTTTATTTAATCTTACAAAGTTCTTGGATTCAGTTGCACTCTAATTACACGTATTTCTTCTTATTCACTCTCTGCCTCTCAGTGCCAAGACACGCCGTGTTTGTTTTATGAAAAGTAGAGTTCTGAAATTCCATATGTAGAACATTTCACATCAAACACCGTGTATTTCAAACAATACCCACATCTGGGCCACAGTCGAGGTTTGAAAGAGCAGGGTTGACAAGCGCTCAGAAATGATAAAGTGTATCTACTCTCTTGTTAACAGCTTAAAAAAATAAAGGTGAATGAAAGTTATTAATCACGGAACTGTAAATTTGACTTACTTTTATGTTGCCAAAATCCTTGAGCAAAATTTGCAAGGTTTGAAAAAACAGAATTTCTGAAAAGAGGCCAATTTAATTTTTAAAAGATGGTAGCTTGTGAACAATACTCATTCCTTACTTGAGCATGGTATTATTTAATAGACAATAAAGTCTAAGAGATGCGAAATCCCTTCAGGTGCATATTCTTTTATGCTACTTGATGACTCATTTTTAAATACAAAAGACATTACAAAAATATTATACTCAAAACATAGTTAGATGTCAGACATTTCTTATAATCTGTCATCAGAGTTGTATAATGATCAATACTGTACATTTTAATGGACTCAGTTTTTGCCTAGCTTAGATTTTCCATTAAAATTGCAAGAAATCCTAGACACAATACAAGACCCCTCCTCTGATGCATTTATTTCCGAATTCCTTGTTTCTCAAAAAATGACTTAGTATTGGAAATTTAATTAATTTTGCCTAAAATTCGACTATTTTGTAGAAAAGAGTAATAGCAAGACAGGGAAAACACCTTTTAAGCAACATTTTGGTGTCCTTTTTTCATGTCTTAATGACACTGGATGTAGTCACTGTTGCCCATCTCTGTTGTTCAGACTTTTCCATTGAACACAAATGTTATGTATAGGTGTATGAAACATCAATTCAAATGAACATTGAAAAAATTGCTCTCAGAAATTTAGAATGGAAATTTTCAATTAAATCTACCCTTTTTCATTCCTATTTTAGAGTTTAAAAAAGGGGGAAAAAGCAAACCAAATCACAGAGACAAACTAAAGAAATGTATTTATGTGTATAATGAGTAAAAAGTAGTATTTACTATGAAAATCGGGCACGGTTTCTATTAATCTAGTTATTTGTTATCATAACCCAGTAAATTCCTTTATCCTTATGCTCACAGGTATTTTTAGGTTGCAAGGAGACAACTAAACCAGAAGCTAGTACAAGAAAGACAAGGTAGTTGAAAGCCACTACTATCTTGCAAAAACAGATACTGCTGATATTTCAAACTCCTAAACACCATTAATATCTCTACTGGCAGGAATTGCTACCTCCAGTTGGGCACACTGAGCATGAAAGTAAATTTTGACACTCTCACCAAAGTTTCATCTCAAAGTAACTGGGTCTTCCTGAACTACAAGCAAGTCATTTAACATCGTCCTTTCACAGAAAATCCTGTGAATAAATTCTCTTATTTACAAAAAGACTCCACACAATCAGCAATGTGCCACCTTGCATTGCCCTATCTGGTCATTTCCAGATGAAAAAGGCAGCAAACCCATGTCAGACTCACAGACCATAAACGCTTCAGGCAGCATGGGAGATACCTTAGAAGAAAGCAGCACTTTGTGCAGTTATTTAAATTTATTCCAAGCATCTCTTCCCAACCATTACTACTGGAGTGCTTTAAAGTGCAGCTCAAAATCAAAAGCAAAAAAACATCCCTTACATCTCAGAGCCATGAACCATCATAGTCCTTTTTTACAGAAGTAAGCATTTGGGTTTACATATAACATGAGTAACCTGACACACAAAGGATAGAAGCAGGCACTGGAACTTTCATCAGTATCCCATCTGATGTAAGGAAAAGAAAACAATATTTTTCCTCCGCTTAAAAAAATATTAAGGCTATTTTTATTCACTAATTAACAAATGCCTAACTCATATCCAGTATGCCATTTCTGCAAAATGATTATACTTAATATTTTTTATGTGGAGAGTAGCATCTGTAACTCATTTACTAGTCTCTGACATAATCACTCATTGCACATATTATTATTTTGAATTTATTTTTAATATAATAATAAGCACCATAAACATACACTTTTACAGATGGTACAAAAAAATTGAGCTGCTTTTTTGCATAATCTGACAAACCCAAGTGAGGTTGTTAGGACAACTGTCAACTAACTGAAAAGTTACAACAAAATAAGCAGTTTCAGACTGATTGTTAAATAATTGCTAAATTCAACATCACATTTTTCAGAACAATCTGAGGTCATCTGGCGATGTAGACTCACACAACTCGAATGTCAATCAAGTTCCAAGCCTATTTTCTAAGGGGGGCTGTGTGAGTCAGAATTTTTTCTGGATGTTTGCAGTTAAATAGCATGTATGGTCCAATTACTGGTATAGAAGCTATGCCATATTTAACTTCAAAATGATAATAAAATAGAATTAAAAGAAACAAGCCTTAGTAGTAATCACCAACTTAACTGAGTGAAATAACATGCCTACAGCCAAAAAAAAAAAAAAAA
>VZRN01004181.1:172642-222059 GCA_013397935.1 Dasyornis broadbenti
AAAAAAAAAAAGAGTATCCTTTGGTAATCTTGTACTCAGATTTCTGTCAAGTGGAATCTCCTTCTTCCTCCCTTTTAGTTGTCACAAAATTTTGGACCACATTGGTGTTTCTGAACTGGGCAAATCCTTACCACCATCTGAAAACTCAGTTCCTTCATCTAATGATCATGCAGTGCATGACATGGTAGCCAGCTTCTCAAAGCCTTCCTTTGCCTATGGATCAGGTACCTCAGATACTGGCTCTTTAAACAATTTGGAACTCAACAGCATCAATCCAAAGAAATTAGTATATGAGTTTTCCCCACTATGAAACTGTGAAATTATGGCTTTGAAACTATGAACAGGACTGATGATCCTGGTCCAGAATACAGCTATCCCTAAAAAGTCAACTTGTCTAACTCTCATTTAAATTTCTTGAACAAAACAAAAATATTTAAGATCAGCTCTTGTATTGTTTAGGCATAACAGGTGAACTAATTCTGGGAGTCTTGAGGCCAGATTTAATTCTTCGTTCTGAGGGCAGTCATTGAGGCTCTTTTGGTGTTGTATGTGTATTTTTTCTTTCTGGTGTAGTGAATATTCTTATAATGACCACAAGGAAAATCTGCAGGAACAACATTATTATATTCTTATTTCATAGAGTATTGTTCTTTAGGAAATATTCAGTTTTTTATTTTATTTCGTATTCTTCCAATGGACTTACATAAGTTCTCACTCTTTTCCTCTTTATATGCGACACTCAGACTGTCTGGTCCTAGGAGTACCTGAATAAAAGTCCATTAAAAAGAAAGGAAAAAGAAATGAACCCTAAAACAAGGATTATCTTGGGGGTTTATTGCTATTTTTTCCTTTTAAATAGACATAATGCTGTCTCTAAAAAGCTCCATTTTTATTAATTTGTTCCATGAAAATGAGCATTTGAGCTGCCTATGTGCTTTCACTTGGCCTGACTTCATCCCTATTTCTCTGGCTAGCTTCCCAAGCAGCTCACAACTTTCTTCCTAAAATTGGTTAAAAAGTGATGATCTCAGGTTTCAAAACCTCATGGCAACCCAGCTTCCAACTGCCAGGCTCCCAGTGCTGGCGGAACTCCAGCCTCTGCACTTCAGGAATGCGTGGAGGTACCAAGGCAGTAACGTTGTCCCCAGGGCACCATCCACAGACCAGCCACACTTTTGTTGCTGAATTTTTGTCTCTGAATTTTGTCACCTCTGTAGGGAAAATTTCCATGAAACAAAATTTTTTATTCATCTTCTTCTAAACGTCATGCATTAAAACCATAACATTTCTACTTCTATCTGTTTGTTCTTTGTTCAAAGTAACACTCAGCTTTAGAAATTCATCCTGCAGGCAACATCATAATCTCTCTTGCTAATTATATGGATGAGAAAAAATGCATTTAACTTTCTTGATATACTGATTCTTTGGCAGCATTTCTTACTGAGGCAGTTTCGGAGAAAATCAGCAAATTTTCCAGATTAACAACATACCACTCCCCGTTATCCACTTCCTTTGATCTCTTGGGGCAAGAGAGGAGGAAGAGTTGAGGATGAAGAAGTGAAACTGAGCCTGGGAAGAAAAGGGGATGGGGTTTTTTTTGTTTGTTTGTTTCATTGGTTTGTTGTTTTTCCTGTCTTTATTTCTAATAATAAAAAATTATTTTAATTGTTACTTCAGGTTTATTGTGAAAACACAAGCAATGCTTCACGACAAGATTGTTAACCTTTGTGGCTGTTATGTGCTCCATAACCCAGGTGCATGACTAATACTATAAAATATAAAAAGCCTTCAGAACCTTTCCAATATAAATGTCTATTAGGTAAAGAATTATACTTTATTACTTTTGAAATTTTTATTCCCTTCTCTCCATTTTAACATTTATTCAGAAAGTTGCTACAACTTAGAGAAAATTGAAACCTTTTTACATTTGGTATCTTTCCACTGTTAATAAGGAGGACTGAATAAACTACAACCTATTTCTCTCAGGGTTGGTGTAGTCACCCCACAGAAGTTGCTGGCAGCTTCAAGAGGACAAAGACACCTAGAAAAGACCAGGAAAGAGCTTTCTCCTAATAAAAGAAAATCTCCACTTCTAATATAAAGCTCTCATCAATTAGTTGCAAGTCTTCTTCAGTCTACTGAACACAACACACTTAATTCATATGTACCAACATTTGACATCAGTAAGTCTTCATCTCTAAGCTATTTAAATTTATCTAACTCTATCCATGGATTAAGAGTCAAGGTTCTTCGGAGATATAATAAGATGGAACCTTCTGTGGTCACTATAGATTTTAATTTCTGTTCTAGAACTGTACAGACTTATCAAAGTCTATTCTTCAAGTTCTTATTAAAACTAGGAGAAAGGTCAAAAATTAGCTCTCCTTCCCGTACTAACCAAAACCAGTTTTTATTCCTGCTATACCTAATGCTGTTTATATTATTTCTCATTTCAATGCAAAAGTAATGAACTTTGCATGAAAGATAGCAAAGCCCCAAGAGATTACTACGATGAGAAGAGGCTAAAACATCACATGATTTTATGTTCAAAGATGTACAGTGTTGATTAAAAGAGGAGAGGAAAGCAGTACGTTAACCTAATTTTTTCTTCTGTTAGTAGCACCAACAATTCACATGTTGATAATGACAGTTTCATATAACCTATCAGGCCGAATGAGTTTCAGTGTTTTCAGACAGTCCTTGTGAATATATTTAGCTTCTGTCTTTTCACATGTTGCAACAAAAAGCAACAAAATTTGTCCTTACTTGTCTGGGGGCTGATTTCTGCTTCTCGAGCACCGAATTTAAATTAGATTTGGGATGTGCCCTTCCCATCACCTGCAGCACACAGTGACACAGCAATGTGTGCAGAAAGCAACCTGCAGTGCAGACCACGAGCCATGGGGTGCCAAACAGCACCCACAGGACAAGGGACGAGAACTGGCTGGAAAATCACCTGTTTGATCTCCTGCACCACACATTCACCACGTGGGTAACACATCCCTGAATGCTTTTAAGGGTTTGTTTCTTTTCAAGGCAGTCATTCTGATCATTCTCTTCCTTGACTGTACATAGAGTCCATACAGCTTTGCTGCAACTACCTGTGACAACAGCTCAAGAAAGGCAGGAGGTAAGCATTGGGAACATCCAATGAATACAAGAATACAAGAAAAAATACAGGCAGTGTAACTCTATCCATGATATCTTGTCAGAATATAGGATAACTCCTTTCAGAAAAATTATTTTTTTATCCTTTATTCTATTCTTTCTCTTCACACAGTCAAGAAATATGATTATACTAATGAAGCTTTCAACAAAATTGCTAACAGAACACATGAAAAGTCAAAGCTTCTCCTCATTAGACATTATTCCTTACTATAATTTTTGAAACATTATATACATCACCAGAAATAATTGCATCAAGTTTTTGATGGAATAAAATTGTTTTATTCTTGAAACTTGAAATATTCCAGTGTATTTTCATGGCAAATTAGAGGCAAAAAAAATTCTAGCTCATATAAACTGAAATTATGTCATATTTCTGACCAAATGTTTTGTTAGCTTTCTTTCTGGTAGGCTCACTAATGCTGATGGTTGCTTGTGAATTTATATAATAATGGTTCAAAGTTCCTGCAGAATGATCAGTTTATCTTCTATTGTTTATGCAATTCAGCATAAATTAGCAATATTTTATTTCATTCTTCCCATATGTTCCTGAAAAGATCATCACTCAATTCCTGAACAATGATTAGATGTGCTTCATAAAACTGCATCTTTCTTGAATTCTTCTCCAAAGTGCCTATGTAAATAATCAACATAAATGAGGAGGTATATAATAGATCCTTGTAAAGACAATGGTTGAAACAATGTAGAAGAGAAGTAGAAGAAAAAACAATGCAGCTTTACACTTACAATCACCAAGCTCTCAAATAGCATTGATATGAAAATGTTAACATTATTCCCAGACTCTTTACAGGTATAACCCAGGAAGGTATGACCAATGTGCAGTTAAGCTCTATTCTGAAGACACCAAAATAACTGATAGAATCATAGGATATTCTGAGTTGGAAGGGAGCCACAAAGATCATCGAGTCCAATGCCCAGCCCTGCACAGGACACGCCAAAAGTCACACCATGTGCCTGAGAGCATTGTCCAAGCACTTCTTGAACTCTGTGAGGTTTGATGCTGTGACCGCTTCCCTGGGGAGCCTGTTCCAGTGCCCAGCCACTCTCTTGATGAAGAAACTTTTCCTAATATCAAACTTATACCTCCCAATACAGCTCCAGCTGTTCCCTTGGGTCCTGTCATTGAGCAGAGAGCAGAGATCAGTGCCTGCCCCTCCTCCTTCCCTCATGAGGAAGCTGCAGACACCAAGTAGGTCTCCCCTCAGTTTCCTCATCTCCAGGTTGAACAAAACAAGTGACCTCAGCTGGTTCTCATTCATGGACTCAATGTGTTTTTCATTAAAAAGGAGTTCAGCTAAGATGTTTGTTTCACTACCTTAATGGAAATTTTTCTTGACAGTTCTCAAGACTAGGATATGTTTCTTCTTAACTCCTGAAGTAAATAAAATATTTTTCAGGCAGTGATAATTACTCAGTGTTAGATTCTGTACACTGTAGCTGTATTTTTGATATACACATTCAATTTTCAGGACTCTGAAGTTAAGCACTTTTAAGGCACAAAACCATGGGCAATTTCACTACGCCAGAGGAAGGATGGATTTAAAGAGAATTTGGAAGCCATTTGTGTTGTCTCTTGCTGCATTTTCTTTCCTAAACAATAAGGAGACACATAGAGAGTAGAGCTTAAGTTGGAGAAAAAACAAAACAAAACCCAAGAAGCTACTTCCAAAGTGTTTCTAAATTATTCTTAGTCCTTGCGAACACAGAAACAGGTGTGTGTGTGTGTCTTTAATCTTTTGAGCTAAAATTATTCTCCAGGTGAACATTTCCTTTAAATAATTTTCCTTTATTTGCTATGCATACAAAACACTAGTAGCCTTGATGTTTCCAGAGAACAAGTAAGAAATATTCTGAAGAACCCCTCCCACCCTTACCTAGTAGGCACTAAGTGTGCCTCTGTTCCTTAAGCCTTTTGCAAAAAGCATTGAACACACTTGGCACTAGAAGTCTTAATTTATTTGGTCACTTTTAATCTCTCTTCTAGAAGGAAAAAAGTGTGATACAAATCATATGAAAAAGTTCGTTTTTATAAGTATTTCTTCATCATTCAAAAGCAAGTGCTACTGGATGGATATTGTATCTTAAAAAGTGGCATGCAGTATCTGGTTTAAGGTTACAAAGATAAACAGAACCGTATTCACGGCTTATCAAATTATGTCAAGAATGTCAAAAAACTCAAAACACCCATAATGCCAATTCACCCAGCCCCTTCTCCCTCACTGAGCCACAGGCATTCCCATAGTAAATGAGGTCTCAGCCTGTCGTTTTTCAGTGTAGAACATGAGGTTTTGGCAGTACCTGACCATGAGCTATACACAGGGCAAAGACGGAAAACACAAAACCTTCTTGCTCCACAACATACCAACAATCCAGCATGCTCTCAAAGGTACGAGGATCAAATAATTTTAATTTCACATAATTGCTACTGAGGGCATACTGAAAGTGATGCATATGCCCTGACCGTGCACATGTGATGGTATTTATAGGTATAGCTAAGGTTACAATATTATCATCTCTTGTGCTTTATCCTCATTATCATCATCATCATCACTACCACCACCAATAAATGAACATATTTTTGAAACTTCTGAAAAAAAAAACCAAAAGAAATTCCTCTTGACCTTCTTATGCACCATACTCAAGAAGGATTTCAAAAAAGGCATTCATTTTTCCTTCTCCAGCCCTACAGAGGCAGATGGCAGCGGATAAGGGCTAGAAAGGAGGAGAGCCCCACTGGCAGGGAACCTGGCACAGGGTGTCTAACCCGCCCTCCTGGTCAGAAGCTATCCGCTTCCATCCTTCCACAATTAAGCTGCTTCTGCTTTCCAAGGGAGATGGAGTGTTTCTCTGCAAATGCACTTGACAGAGTAACACAGACAGCTTACCAAATCAGCAAAAGAGAATCTGAGAGAAAAGATAATTTGCTACAGCTCCAAGTTTTTCACCTGATAATATTGAATGAGTTACAGCATGTGTTTGGTAACCCACTGACTTTCACTGAAGTCACGGGAGCTCTCATCTTTAATAACTCAGTTAACATTGTAAATAACCGGGTTTCATCCAGCACTGACTCTTTCTATTTAGGGTGCCACTGCATGAGGCTGCAAGTCCCCTGTCTATTAGCTTTTATAACTTGGATCCAAGGAATGAAATGCTTTATCTACCAGCAGTTCTCAGATTTCTTTCTGCCCGTGACAACACTTTGTTTAAAGCAATTTAGCTAACTCTCTAGAGCAGATGAAATGATTTACCTCACTAATCTTTTCCTCACTTACCAAGCTGTTAGTGTCTATGTGAAAATTGTGCATCTGATCTTTCACTTAGGAAGAAGAAAAAGAATATAACTATATAAAAATGTGGGGGTTTGTGTGCATATATACACAATGAACATTTCACAGGAAGCTCTAGCAACTGTACAGGGTGTTCCTGGCACTGTGTGCTTAATGCAACATTTACGATGTAACATATAATATAATCCTTTCTTCTACCACGCGTTTGTCTTCAGCACAGCACTGCAGTTGATTGCCAATACTTCTGTATGTGATAGATACGAGACCTACTTGTCTCTGAAGAATCCTAATGTTTAAATGGATCCAACGCATGCAGTTTCTCTACTTTCTGTTATCTTTATAGCTGCACATCTGAACTTTACTAATTCCCGATAGAAGTCACAATGTGCTTCTTAGTTATAGCACAATTCTCTGATAAATACAAATATACACATAACCTCAAACCTAGACAGATTTTTAAATTAAAAAATCCAGCTAAGAAAGAACATCTGTTTTGCTGGCAGAATCAGAGTATTAGCCCTAAAACTCAAGCTCCAACAGAAGGATCAATCTTGATACATATTTTTGACATAAAATATTCCTTGGTGCTGCTTCTCGGGAAATAATAAATTCACTGAGGTGTTACATTAATCAGGCCACCTAAGACAGCTTTAATGTATACCTCCTTAAATGAAACTCATTGCTTTTACAGGCCCATAATACCATTTCCCTGTCAGCTTTTAAAGTCAGTTTTAAAGCTCTACAGAAGAAGCAGGTGTCACAGGAAGACCTCTCATTGAATATTCATTGTGCTGCCAGCAGTATTTTGAAACTAGCAACCTCTCTAAGAGAAGGCAGAGAGAGATTGCAGAATATTGGCCTCCTCAGAGGACTTAGTTCAAGTAATAATGATCTGAATAGCAGAAGGTTTAATCTGGTACTGACTTGCAAAAATAGTTTCATATAGAGGAAAAAATGTCTAGTTTCCTTGCCTTTTTATTTTATCCGGAGACTAAAAAAAAATATGTATCATAAATTAATATATTTAATGTTAAACTATGAATTCATATACAAAAATATAGGGAGAAGTATACCTGATATCCATTATTACTCATTAATTAATATATATTTTTGACACATATTACTAAGTACTATTTCTTCTTTGTTGCTGACCTTTTAAGAACAGGATAGCCTAACTTCAGAATCCCAAGAAAAACAAGAAAATATTTTTTGAACCGAAATAATATTGATTAATGGATTATTCTTATGATATTGGTATTTTTGACCTATTGAGCTCATTTGAACACCTTGACAACAGCAGCTGGCATTACCCATCACTAAATACTGATGGGTTTTTTATTTATTTTATGGAGTTTTTTTAATTTATTATGGCTCTGTAAATACTTGGAGATCCTGAATATCCACCTCTTAGAAAGCAAGAAGTTATTGTCAGCATTGCTCTTTAAAGAACACTCCTCATAGAATTAGTGATTTATTCATTTCCTTCTTCACTGGCACTCTGAACATAAACCCAAGCCCTCCTGGAATTCACTTAATCAGACCATGTGCTAGCCCCGTGGATGTTCATGGACTGCTATTGCTGACCTCAAGGCAGCTGGTCTTCCAGATGCAGCAGCGTTCCCAAATGACAACCTGCAAATCAAACCTAACTCGAAGATGTGCAAAGGGCTTTCTTATAACTGGAGCAAAACCATCCGACACACCTTGGAAATAAGGGAAAGGAAAACTTTCCCAGACACCAAGACAAGACAGTATGGAAACATCTGCTCCAGAAAGATAGCGACATTTGGTGAATCAGAAAGAACACTGAAAAAAGAGACCTACTACATCAGGAACTGGAATGTGTAGTCAAACTTTTTGTTTAATATGTCTGAATCAGCAGCTCCGGATTCTGGGAGTTCTGAGTCTTTTTAAGGTGGTTGTCTGGTTTTCCTGGACATGTTCACCAAGAACACACCAGGCAAAACATTTCTGGCTTAAAGATTCTGTCTTACTGGTCACACAGCCTTTCTCAAAGAGACCAAGGGCTGTGGGTTTCCATCCTATGAGTCAGTCACACCTCCTAATATAAAAGAGAAAATTGAAAATATAAAGACTCATTTTATTGTTAAGTAACAGTATCAAAAACAGACTACAGAAATAAAAAGTAATGCAAAAATTTAATGCAAAAATTATATTTAATGCAATCATCCACGTGTTCTTTTAGCACTGGAATACGTTCAGAAATAAGTTCAAATCACTGAAAAAATTCTTCAGTGTTTGGGAAATGTTCGCAGAAAAGCAGAAGATTAAGAAGAGCAGGAGAAAAGATAAGGATGATAACAAAAATCTGTCTGTTGTACTCAAGGTACCCTTGGAAGGGAGGACTGCAACAGGAATATTACAAGGGAGGACAAGTAACGGACAAGGAACAAGAGTTGTAAGTCACATTTTCACAACTGTAGCCAAATTTCTCTCAGTAATCAATCCTCTCAGACAATCCTCTATTGTTTGAGGAACATGAGGATTGTCAGGCTGATCACTGGCAATTAAATAATTCCTGGCACAGAAATTCCTAGCCATCATCCATAGCACATAAGTAGAGGGCCAAGCCAGTGCAGAAGCCTGGATCAGCAGCTACTGTGAAAAACCAGATATTTATGAATGCTTAAAATATAATACAGTTGGGCTGGACGTTTGAAGGAAACGGGTATTCATTAGTTTTCACCAGGGTATTTATTCACACCTGTACTGAATATAGTACTAATTTTAATTTTATTCTAACATCATCATATTCAGGGGTGGTAGATATTTGTCTAAAGAAAAAGACAGTTTTTAAGTAAAACTAAACCTGACAGCAGTCTTAAACGCTGGGATACAGGGAATCAAAACAAATATTCAAGGTGGATACTGAATATTGTACATTCCATATGCTTCTACTTCAAGGTCACATGAGGAAAATGCTAAGTCCATTTGCTTCTCCTTCCCAAGAGCTAGGCTTTCTGCCAGCTATCTTTCAGAATTAAAACCTTTCCTGTGAAGTTCTGCAGAGGAGTTATGTATGCACCGCCTGTGAGAGACATAAAAGCAGTGTGCTCCTGTCACCTCTGCTAGATTCATCATTAGTTCAAAAATTTATTGTATTGCAAGACTGGTCTCGTAGTGTGAGATAAGAACCACAGGAGTTACCCCTTGCTTTATCGTGTTTCCTGCAGGAGGAGGTAGTGCAGGTTGCCTTCCTACACCCTCAGCTGAGGAAGGAGCGGGTGCCCAGTCCTGCCTCCCACCCATCACACCGGCAAGGCCTCTCCACCCTGTGCAGAGAAAAACCAGGGGAAAGCTTAAAGTCAAAAGGGTAGTCAGACCTCAGGTGTAGGAAAGTAAATTGATGTTATGAAAGAGAAAACAATAAAATTCTAACATTTCTGTTTCTGCTTCAGTTTCACAAATGGAACGTGGAAGTCCTTGTTGACTTTTCATGAGGGGCAATACCACAGTACAGAGATCAAGCGTAGCTGGAGAGCAAAGTAAAACAGAGGCAAGTGATACTTGAAGCTCAATTCTCACAAGGTTTTTGCTAACCCACTAAAACACAAATACTCTGAACAAAACCTGAAATACATGCATTTTTGGAATAAAACTTTCATTTTCATTTAAGAACCTTTCCTGCTTTGTAAGGTAATTTTAGCAAAGAATTTACGTTACCTTTCAACATACTTATGAAAACGACACACAAGGTAAAAACGACAATTTTCTGAACACAGATTTTTTATTGCATTTTATTCTCACCTTACTGTGCAGGATAACTTGGAGACATGAAGTCAAAACTTGCTGCCTCTCTCACTCAGCTGAAATTAGACCTCAGCCCAAGAAGCCCACTCCTCCTTCCTGATGGAGCAGTGAGTATAGGGTTTGCCTACACCTCTTGCTGATCACGGTGATTCCATTGAGGTTTAACTCAGAAGTTGTGTCCTCATTACAGGAAGCTCATTCACTGGCTTATGTCCATCGGGAAGTTTCTTCTTTCAAATACTGAACCTGGTGATGCTGGTGCTCAGAGAAAGCAAACACATCTCACCTGGTAACACTCCAGTACTGAGACTCTCAGCTGATTTAAGAGTGTGAACTTGAGCTAATGTTTATTTATACCAGCCTGCACAACTCTGCAGTTCAGTCCCTCGAATATTATAAGACAGAATTCGTAGCTTTTCGGTTTGACAAACTACTCCTCTGTGAAAAAGCAAGTGACAGATAGGGGGCAATAGATACCTGCATTTTCTCCTGCATCAGGGTTGAGCACAAAGCCTGAGAGGAGGAAACAGGGATGACAGAGAGGTTAGAGGCAGAAGGTTCCAACATACTGGACATTGCTGCATGTTTGAGAGACTCTGGGAAATGAATTCAAAGGGCTGCTGCATAGGGAAAATGTCCTTTAATTTTACATCTTTGGAACAATTGCATTAACCTGCAGGCAAACATCACATTTGAGCTTTCTTTTTATTTCTGCCTGATCCTTCTGTTTTCTCCTCAGAACCTAGAACCTTCTTTGCCTCAGTATAGCTAAAATTAAAAATGTCTTAATAAAGATTTCTAAATATACCACTTAGGGGATTTTTTAAGATTCATCTACTTTGTCCGCTAGTAATTTGTTTTAGCAGCTACATAACCATTATACACAGACCAAGTTCCCAGGTTTGTGGGAATTGAGGACGGAAAAAATTTATGAACATGTGAATTCAAGCTGCACTTAGGATTTACAAGTCCTGAGGTCAACATATTTCATCTTTTGTTTTCTGTGTGAAGTACAACATTCTCAAGAGAGAGTGCTGTGCATTGTATTAGAAATAATATCCCCAAGTGTGTAGCAAATGTTTTGGTGTTCTGTAATATATCTTCAATGACTTCACATGTACTGAAATCTACCAGGAAAGGTTAGTATAAGAATTTTTTTTTTTTTCTTTTTTTTCCCTGGAATTTCTGAAGACTGCCAGAAAGCATATCACTGCTGGTATCATATATGACAAAATTTCTGATCAGATATATATGTTAACTTATTTTTAAACAAATATTATAAATACTTAAAGGAAATAATTTTAAAAATACTTATATTCTCACACTAGTATTATTTTCTGCTTTCAATCTAAATTTTTTTTATTCCAATAGTTATTTTTCAGTTAGGTATCTCTGTTTTCTTCGCTGCACGTGGCAGAAACACAGTCTTAGTGAATCTATACCATACCAAGGAAATGCAGATTAGGAAGAAGGGCATGATGCAGGATCAATATTTTTCATAGAATCATAAAATGCTTTGGGATGGAAGTCACTTTAAAGATCATCTATTTGCAATGCCCCAACAATAGTCTGGAATCTGTAATGCAAGCTGACTTCATTCCAATTAACTATGCTCCATTGTTATTCGCTGACCTCAAAAATGAATTATATTAGCTAAGTAAATAATTACCTTCTTCTCAGCACATAATTTATAGGTTTGGATTTTTTTTCTTCTGTTTAATACGTTTTATTAGTTTTTATCCAATAAAGACTTAGAAGGATACAGGAATAAACTTTTCCTCAGTATTTATATATTTCTGGTTTCACTTGCCTCATACAACCCCCTCATATTGCAGCATATTTTTTAGGCTCAGCTTCATTTTTTTCCCTAACAGAAAATCAGAAATCACATACACACGCCCCCCTTCAGTCTACAGCTATTTTGATGCAAAAGTGATAGACAGCCATATCCTAAGCAGAATAAATTTCAGTAAGTGTAAATATATTCAGAAGTTTACTTTCAAGAAGGAATTCCCTGTGTCCCTTACCTGCTCTCCAAAGCTGGATCCACATTGCTTCATTGCTATTCTTGAGATTTGCTTTCAGACTTCCACATCTTTCATCAGTTTGGTGCATGTCCAAACTCTTAACTGGACTGAGCCTAAATT
Source organism: Dasyornis broadbenti (assembly GCA_013397935.1). Taxonomy (NCBI): domain Eukaryota; kingdom Metazoa; phylum Chordata; class Aves; order Passeriformes; family Dasyornithidae; genus Dasyornis; species Dasyornis broadbenti. Next base: position 185,037 of record VZRN01004181.1, read on the forward strand.
ATTCTCTGAGTTTAACAGATAAGGGCAAAATAGCCAATTCAAAGGTAAGCACAGAGGACACTGAGGAGAGTACGTGTTTATACAGACAGATTTCTTCCTTCATCCCTATTCCCCAAACCACATTTTCATCCCTCAGTCTGCCACATGCAAGTGCAATGATAATCTTTGTCAACACAGTCACTGCAGGTATCCTGTGTGAAAATTTAATACCATAAGGCATGCTAGAAACAGCTCTCCATATGACTGGAATTTTAAAAACTATTCTTCACTTTTTCTAAATGAACTCTTCTTCCTCTGAAAAGTCTAGTGGACAACTGAGTTTGATCTACATGGGCTAAATCCTTCCAACTCAACTGTATGAGGACCCACAATCTATTTTCCCAAAACTTACCTTCCCTTACTTCTCTGATTTGTCCTCTTGTTTACATATGAAAAACAGTGGATAACTAGCCAAGGAAGATGGGAAACTTAGCAGTTCACAGTGCTCACCTTTACATATTAGCTCTTTCTTACATGATAATATTCAGCATGAAGAAATCCTGGGCAGGTTTCACTTCAATGAGTTGCAGATTTTGAACACTACAGACATCTCCAGTTAAGCCAGTCATCTAAGTTCACTTTAGAACAAGGGAAAATGTAACCTCTGGGCACAATTTACCTAACTCAAAATAAATGGCTGAACCAGGTCAGATGAATCATTGTGTTTTTCTTCACTGACAATAAAACCAGCCTATCATAACTTGCATGGTACAATATTTCACTACAGACATACAACATCAGTGGAAAAAGAAAGTCATAGTTCTGACCAGTCTTAAAAAGAGCCTTGGAAATATATGGGATAAAGACCCACTATTACACATTCAAGAGGGAAGCAATAATATTGAATCAAAGCCTCCTGAAAATACAAAAATGGTACTAAAATCAAACAGTTTGACCTCAGCCAGCTTATTACTTGCAAAGAATAACATGGATGTTAATTTTCAGATGTAATTACTACAAATTATGGAAAACAAGAACAACTGTAGTTTCCTTCCAGCTAACTGCCCAACTCAAACACCACATTAGAGCAAAACGTGCTGTAGGAATAAAAGTCTTTACTTCAGTAGTCTTTAAGTTTACACAGAAATTTTTATTCCATGTATTGACTATGAATCTTAGTCTTTCAGTTACTTAAAAACTGTAGATTTTATGTTCATTTCTACCTGAAATGCAGTAATGTAAAAAGAAAACCAAACTGTTAAAACATTAAGAAACAATAAGAATCTTCTAAACTCTAATTTTTAAGCACAACCTTCTAATCTCGATCAGTTTTAATTCTCTGACAAGTTTAATACATTGATGCTTTATCCCAAATGTAATAAAATTTGTAAACAAATAATAAAGACTATTGTAAATAACAAACTAAACCTTGACAAAAGTGTCAATATGCTAAACAGATATGAAATATATTAAGGAAAAATGTGGTGCAAACATGTGAAAGTCAAGACAAAAAGTGTTTTCTTCTCCCTCCCACAGTTCTTTATATCTTAATTCTAACCACATATCTCTTCTCAGATCATTTCAAGGAAGATATGGAGATTCAATTTCAGTCAGAGAGAAGTCAATAAAACAACTTATCCAAAAATTTCTTTCTGGCTTATAGTATATTATGCTCCTGGTGAAATCTCTCTGGTATGAAATGACTTATTGCATTCAGGAAATAGATTTTTACAGCAAAGGAACCAAGACTGAGTAAACAAATACTATCAATTAATCCATTCCCACAGTATTTTTAAGATTTATTTTCTGTGGTGAACAGCACAGTCCTAGTTAAGTGTGTGTACAGACTTACAAAAGACTATTTGTGCAGAGTGTCTTAATGAAGCTACTCATTGTAGCTGGCAGCGCAAGCCAGCTATATTTTATTAAATAATTTTCAGCTTCTTAGGACAAAGAATTAATCAGCCAACTTTTCCTTTTTCATTGTATTTAATTTCTGATGTAACTAGCTTGTAAAATTTTACCAAATCAACTTTCCTCGTTGTACATATTTATTTCATTGGAGACACAGAACTAGTGAAAGTACTTTCTCATAAATATTGCTACATATATGCAATGTATGACTTCCCATTCTTCATAAATACATTATTTTACTCAGGACATATCTGGCTTACTACAGTTTCTTTGCTTATATGCCACAGTTCTTACTTGGATGCCTGAATCAGAACACATCCAAAAATATCTATTCAGTGCAGACAAACTCTGCGTTTGTTGAGTTTATTTAAAAAACCCAAAAAGACTGAAGCAAAGGCTTAGGGAATTTTCTGAATAAGATTATAAAGGAAGATTTAACCAGCTCAAATAAACCAAGTTAAACATTAAGAAAATAACAAGGGAGCAGGAAACATTACTGTAATACTATCAAATTTTCTGTAAGGGTATTATGTCCAGATACTACAAACAGTTATTCAAGGACTTAATTCTTAAAAGTATTATTTATGCACATATTTCCACTGACTTGAATAAGCCTACTCATGTGAGCTAAACATAATATAGGGGTTCTGTTTTATATTCAATGTACTTGATTTCATGCTCTAATAACATTGCTGATTTATTTCTTCCATTAAGTAATCCTCTTGACTTTCTATAATAATTAAATTGTAAGTTGTTTTCCAGAAGAGATGAAAGTGAAGCTATGCTGCAGAAAGGAGTAGAAAAAACCCTGGTCATTATACATGTATATCAAGACTTTATTAATTTATCACAGACACTTTCTTTTAAAGTGAAGAATTAAGACATTCAGCAGCTGTACTTGCAGAGATAAACAAATTTATCAGCCATCAAGTCTCTCTGCTAGCTTTATTTACAAGACATTAATAAGTCTGTTTCCTTTTATCCCTTTATCATCTGATGATGCTTCTTTGTAGCGTTCTACTGAGGTATTTAAAAAAGATTCTCCTGAGCAGTTTTACAGGCTGTTGACTAAATATACACATCTTCATGCTTATATACTCTGATAACTTAGTAATTCATTTAATGACACCTTGCAAAACAGCACTTCAGGTTTGAGAATAAAAAGTAATTACATGGCCATTCAACAACACTCACTTTCTGTTCAAACATGGTGCAACTCTGAATTCTGATTCTGGCTAAAGAGAATAGTATATATTCAAATTTCTTCCCTGTAAGTCATTTGATAGAAATTAAGTATGCTTTTTCATTGCCTCTTATCCAGTTTCTGATTTGTATACATTTATGAAGTTTCACACATTCTGGTTTCTTAATCTGAGCAAATTTTCTGATGCTTCTAGGATGCAGTATGATTCCTGTGAAAACTTTCAAGTCTGTAACCAAGTTAGTGATGTTCTTGAACTGACTTCTCTCATCCCTATCTGAAGTTAAATACCTGACCATTGAAGAGTTCCTCTTCTATCAAACAGCCTTCCACCCAGGTTTACAACACCCATTCTTTTTGTTTTCTGATAATGGTGACCTATGAGACATCCTAACTGAAGCTATTTTCATAGAGAAAATGTTATCCTATGACTCCCTAAATGAAACCTCAAGGAAGACATATGAAGACCTTGAAAAAGAGCATTATTGTTAAACTTCAGTTGCAGTTGTAGTCTCAGAAAAAGAGACAATACACAAAGACACAAGTAAGGACATTTTAAAAATTATGTTCTCTCTCTTTATATATTAAAGATCTCCTTGTGTTTTTCACTCTTAACCCTAAAATCAAATGCTATCCAATATCTCCACCTATTTTTCTTTCTTTCCTAGTGTAACACCCTCCACCCCCCAAATAGTAGCAAGCTAACAAGACAAAAATTAAATGAAGTCAGAAGAATTTTTACACTTATTGTACAACAACTATTCTGGAGATTGCAGGCTGTATTTCTGTGTTCCTTATGTTTTCTAGACTAATGTAAATACAGAATATTTATGCATAATAAAGTAACAAGAATTTCAAAATTGCCATTTGGATATTTATGCAAACCTAGTGATTATCGGAATATATAATTTCCTTGTGCCCCCACTTCATACTGGGTGTGCTGTTTCCTAGAAAAGTGTTATATGTCCTGCATGGGAAAGGCTTAAGCCCCAAATCAAGAAGATGCTTCTGAGCAATCTTAGACCAAGAAGCTCCTTTAAGAAAGGAGCTCCTTTAAGAAAGCTGAGACAAGGAAGGGGAACTGTGGGTAAAGACTCCACAGCATATGCAGAGAGCAGGAGCTGTTTCAGAACAAGCAGCAGCATGTAGAAAAGTCCCAATCATCGTGTAAAATGTATGTATTTTTAGAGAATTTTATGGAATTCTTTTATAGTTGTAACAGCTTTCGAAACTTGCTGGTTTAAGAGTAAGCACATTAAAATATCCACCGTACATAATGGGTAAGAGGACATTTTTGTTATTAATCGATTTATTTTAAATCTATTGCACTTACCAGATTTCAGAAGTTACTTTGTTCCTTTGTTTTTCATAAAAGAATTAGCAATCTCTTTTGAAGTCCTCTAGACTTCTAACTTAAAGGAAGAGGTAGCAGCTGCACACCTCATTAGGCTCACAGTGGGAGGAGACTGAGACAGAACAGAATTGACCTCTTTTCCATCTTTGCTTCTCATCTTCTTTGCTTTTCTTTTTTATTCTTCTCATCTGTTGTCCTCTCCTTGTGAAACAGAATTCAGTTCTAGAGCTGGACCGGTCAGGCATTCGCTTCAAATATAATTTTCAGTGGAGGAGATGTAATTTTGTCCTGTTGTGGTGGTAATGAGCCCACTTTTTTCCATTAATTATGAGGAAGTACACAAGCATCAAAATCCCAATGGTCTTTAGAGGCCAAAGGAAAAAAAAACACTACTTTCCCACACGCATTACTTTACATAGCAACGATTTACACAGCAGGCATGAACTTCCACCTATCCTCTTGGCTCACATCCCTGCCCAAAATTGTGAAGGATCTCACTAAATTTCTTAGTTTTTCATCATGTCTCACTCCTAACCCTGTATCACTGAATGTTAATCGTCAGTCAAGGACAAATTATGCTTGACTGCAGATTTTTCTTGCTTTTTGTGTTACTTTTTTTTTTTTTTTAAATTTCTATTTTCTTCTTCATCTTTCTTTTTAATCTCTCTCTTTGGAATAAGAGATGCAGTATTGCTTGTGAGAATCCTTTAAACTTTGAATTGCCCTGACATGAGCATATTCTGGACAACTAACAAAATCCCATTAAATCTGATGTTATCAGAAACAATTTACATTTTAAACAAAAGAAAAAATAAAATTTCTCATCCTGCTCAGTGTAGCAAGCATTTAGCTGAGTGTGTGGCCTGTAAGATGTGAGGAGCTATCAGTAACTGAGGACAAAGGAAAATTACCCTGACAGTGCTAATATTGAAATTCACGGAGCACAACAGCCCGTACTACAATACTGCACATGGGTATGGCCATTACCTCCCCAGAAAGGCCAAACTAAAAATGAGGAAGAACGAGGTGGGGAAGAGCAACAAAATGGAGAGACAAACTTCCCCTCTTTCAAATTGAAAGAGAGTAAATTTAAGTTAGATATTAGGAAAAAATTCTTTCCTGTGAGGCACCGGAACAGGTTTCTCCGAGAAGCTGTGGATGCCCCATCCCTGGAGGCGTTCAAGGCCAGTTTGGATTGCAACGTAGTCTAGGTCAAGGTGTCCCTTTCCAAGGCAGGGAGTTGGAACTGGATAATCTTTAACATCCCTTCCAACCCAAAGCATTCCATGCTTCTAGGATTCTAGGATTCTATAAATAATAGCTTCTGTATTTAGTAAACAAAATACATTCCATTAGCTTTGCAGGGACAAAAAAAAAGCGATTATGGAGGAATTGAAGAGATGCCTAGAGCATCATGACCAATATGCACAAAGTTAAACAATGAACATTTATTCCTTATTTTTCATAGAACAGAAAAGGAAAATCATGATACTACCACACTAACAGTTAGCAATTCAAAGTCATCAGAAGGAATTACATTCTCCACACAAAATGTGATTAAATAGTGAAATTCACATGAGACCAAAATTATAAATGAATTCATAAGAAGATGAGATAAGTTCATGCAAGAGATATCAATTCCCAGCGCTTAAATACAGTGGTCTGATGTAGCTGCTCGCTAATAAAGCCATTAATCTGCTTATGGCTGGAAGCTGAAGGGGGAAGGGCTTCTCTGCTCTCCTCTGTTGTTCCATGCTTGGCCTAGAATCTGCTACTCTCTATTGCTGGGGACAAGCCGTTGAGCTGGATAGACAGTGATCTCCCTCACTGTGGAAATCCAAAGCTTAAAAGGAAAACTATAGTTGCAGAAATACTTCATTTTCAAAACCACTGTGGAATAATTTCACAACAAATTCTTTATAAAAATAAATAGCTGTGATTGCTCATCTCATCTAAAGTAGTGTTTAGATGGTCAATACCCATATTTCAATATACTAAGTGCTGAACAAACATATATTGTACTCCACTGTAACAGCCATGCTAATAAAGCAACAAATTTTAACCTTTTGTGAAACTACTTTCTAATATATTGGCTTACAAATCAGATTAGAAAACTGAAATTCATTTGGCACCACATGGTAATATCTTATAATATCTTACACCAATCATTAACCCCAAGACTTTAAAAATGATTTTTCAAACCAAGAGAGATTATCATTGGTCCCAGATCTTGGGCTGAGTTTGCCTGCTAAGACTTTGCTTATGTCCTTCAGCCAATGAGTATTCAATTACTGAAAAATAATAAATGAATAAATAAATAAATAAATAAATAAATAAATAGCAATTAAAAATATACTGTGAGTGAATTAGATAAGGGACTGGTAATTGTTCTGTTCACTTACACTGTTTGTCTTGTATTTCCACATAGCCAACACCTGTGTTTTTCTGGAAAACAATGTTGAAAACCAACAGCAGAATTTGAATATCATAATTTGCTTCAATCTTTTAAGTTGTTGGTTTGGTTTTTGGTTTTTTTTTTGTTTTTTTTTTTTGTTTGTTTGTTTTTGTTTTTGTTTTTTTTTTTTGTAAATGTTACTTAATCTCTAATGTTAATTTCATTCCTTGGTACAGTGGATTGATTATTTTGATGACTAAAATGTAATGCAAAGTGTTGTTGAACCTGAGTATCAGCTTTTGCACAAAGCAAATCTTACTTTGCCTAATGACAACTGCTGAAGTTGTACATCAGACGTCTTATTCATCTTACTAACTGGATGGGCAGTGTCAGATTCATGTGATATTTATCATCACAGCATATGACCTTTCCATCATCAGGGAGGACCTTATTGAACAGCATGAAATCTGCACATGCACCTTTGGGAGACCACAGAGGGTTCTAAGAACCTTAAAGGCAGCAGACCCCACCTGCTGAGATTCATGGGTGTAAAAGATGGGACCGAGCTCGAGGCTCCAATTCTCACTACCACGATTTCAGTCACCGCCTCTTATTCTTTTGCTCATAATCCAGCTGTGGCCTGCTGAAGGACCCAAATTGCTCTGAGCTCCTAATAATTTTATCTGCCACATGGAGCAGTGTTTTTGTAATCATAAAAACCACCTTACCTCTGTATGTCCTGATGGTCTTTGTTGGCTGAAGGTACAAAACATCGAGATTGCACAATTCCATCTTATTCCATAGGCCTGCCTGAAGCAAATTTTTTTGGCTTGTTGCTGATAACTCAGAGAAGTCTATCCCCATATAGGTAGAAGGCCATTCAAACTGGTAGAAAAACACATCAAACTTCTCACAGTCTTCCTGGAAAATGAATTCTTTTTATCTATTCACCTCTACTCCCTGTGATAAATATATCTTCACACACTTACACACATACATACAATTAAGTGGTCATACCAGCCAATCAGCATCTGGCTTTCAAGTATCAATATCCTCAAGCTGTACAGGAAGAAAATATTGAATAATAATGGCTTATAAGTATTGCCAGAAATAATTATCCACTTTTATCTTGTGCATACACAGCCGTTACTTTCTTTCCTGGTTCTTTGCTTTCCTTCCTTCACAAATCATTTTCACAGTGAAATCCTTTTCTAGTCAAATTTTATCACAGCATGTCATGTCAGATCAGGTACACAGAGGTTAACCACAAGATACAGTAGTTCTGGGCTATATTTGTCATCTTCTTTCATAACTTACATTCAAGTCAAAAAGCAAAAGTCTGTGAATAGGGAAATATTAGGAAAAATAAGGTCTGCTACTTTTAGAGAATCCAGAATTTCACAGTGTTTGGCAAGAAATAATTGCTAGAATGATAAAATAGACTGATAGAGATAACTCATGTGTTACATGGTAAGAGTCTCAAGCATAGATAGCAAATTTTAGTGGCAATATATAGCATTTCACATTTTGCTGTCCTGAGCCTTTCTCAGTTGCCTTCAAGTATTTTCAACTAAGCTAAATATTTAAATAAAGCTCTGAATTCAGGTAAAGGAAGATGATGTGGATTTGCCCTAATGTGTAAACTACTCCCCATCCACTACATTACAATATAACTCCATTAAAGTAAATTTTCCCTGTTTTACAATAAAAATTTGAATAAAGCCTGAGCATCATGGAAGCAAGAAAGTACATCATTTTGTTATACTGTCTCCTAATCTTGAATGTCTTCTGATGTGTCTTCTTCTTTTAACTTTATACTGAAACTAACTTTACTTGTCACCTAGTTTAAGCCATCTTGTCCACAGAAGAAAATAATGTAGTTATAAAGCCTTTCTTCAGAAGAGAGTCACATCAGCAGGACGTTTTAAAGCTTTTTAACTAATAAAAAAAATCACAGAGGTTTTTTTAAAAAAGAACTTAACAAATTCATAAATACATGTGTCTGTATATGTATATATATATTTGAGATATATGAAAGTGATTCTTTTGACTCAGTACTGAAATATAGCATGGAATATTTTGAGGAGGGAGACACAAAAATATATTTTGCCTAAAAACATGTTATCTAACATAACCAGAAAGAGAGCAGAATAGTGCCTTTCTGAAATATAATGATATGGAAAAAAATAGTAGTACTCTTAACACCAAATGAAAAACAACCTGACCTATAATCAGAGGACATCGGGGTGTGCAGCTTGTAGAATTACAAAAATAAGTGTGTTGAAAATAAGGACTGGGTATTAAATGAAGGTTGAAAAGGAAAGTGCTAATTATATAAAACTATTGTTCCTTTTTTTTTTTTTTTCTTTTCAGTCTTTCCTGAAAACTAAAATGTACAGAAAAAACAGGATTTTTCTTCTTTAATCTGAATCACAAGACATAACAATATTTTTGTGTGCTTTGGCTCACCATTTTGGAACATGTGCACAGTAGCACACTCCAAAATATTCACAAGGCATCCAGTGAGCAAGATTCCAGCTGTTACTCCATTTTGGCATAGCTTTGCTGGCTACCTTTGAATCAATTATTTGGCCAAGGCAGCATATAACTCATAGATTCCTCTTTCCATTCAAACAGGCACATTTGGAGCTGTCAGTGACATTTACAAAACATTTAGGGAACTAAAACTTACCACAGGCTGCAGGGGAATCTCTGCTTTGGCATCTGGAGCACCTGGAGGCCCTTTTCTCCCTCCCACTTCTCACACCCTGTTGTCTGCAGGGCCATTTCTGTCACATATTTTCACTCCTCTCTCTTGCTGCTGTGCCAGCAGTTTTCCTTGCATCTTATATCCATTATCCCAGAGGAGCTAACACCATGGTTGATGGGCTCAGCCTTGGCCAGTGGCGGGGTCCGCCTTGGATCCTCTTGGCATTGGCTTTCTTTGACACCCATGGCATGTTCTGGTCACTTGGGATATGCATTTTAATAAATTATCATTTAGTTAACATGATCTGTAGTAATAATACATGAGATCTTAATCTCGGAACTGTGTTCTGAAGTAAATATTTTTCCCTTGAGGTTTATTATGAGAACAATATTTTCAGTTACCTGAAGGGTGAGGTGAATCATCCTGAACATTCTGTAGGAGAAGTTAATTTTCTTTCTCTTACCTGAATGCATAGGCTGTTTTTGTCACCAGCACCTTAGAAGCAGAGGGACAAGGCATTGACCAAGATGCCCCACGAGGGGAGCAAACAAGTTAGCGAGTTTTGCCCATTTTAGGAGTTTCATGATATAAGGATTAATTACAACAGTTCTGAAGAGTTATATCTGCCAGACCATTAAGGGTATATTGAAGTTATGCATACTAAAGATTCTAAGAACTTTTAATCATGTTCTAAAAAAAATAGCAGAATGAAAATAACTAAAGTGAGTAGATGTGCTCCTCACTGCATGAAAGTTCAGAGTAGCTATAATGGAACAAAAATCAGTTAACTCCTACTAGATGAGTTTTATTGAGTAATGATGATTTTTCTCTCATTTTCACTTGAATAGAGTTCACTGTATCAACTTTTCAGATGAAAGAGAAAATGGAAATTGGCAATGAAAATTTTCAGATAAGTATGAAAAAGTATTTTTGCATATACCACCCTTTATTTCAAAGGATTTTTTCATTTTCTACATCAGTAAATTGCAAACATCTTATGGAAATTTACTGTCTTTAAAAGTAAGTAAATAACCCTAAGTTATTTTCTGAGCAAGCATTTACCAAGCTTTAATATTTAGTTAGGCTGACAAGTACATACTCACCAGTTTGGCTGTTTACTCACAGATTTGCAGATGTGTGTGTAAGACATACACAAGATGCTCAGAGTCTCTCTGATTAAAAGCCAATATGCAGCACTGAAACAGAAAAATAAACAACAAGGAGAAAATAAAAGGACTGCTTTAGCCCCTTGCTGCCCTAAGTGAATAAAGTAAACCTTGGAATACACTTTTCAGTCATTCTTCCTTCAGATTTTACTGTAGTCTAGGTTTTAAATAGTTATCTGCTGTTCCAAATGAAAACAAAGCAAACAAAGAAAATACAGCCAAGCCATAGTCAAATTTCACACATTTTGTAGTTTAATCCCTATTTTAGGATTCTTACACACATAGTTGTATAGATGTCACCTTCTGAATTCAATAAACTTTCTTACACAGTATTGTTTTTCTAACCATATTTTGAGTCAAACGTTAAATGGTGAGGATTCAAGAAAGGCTATTCCCAAAAAATCACATTTGTTGTTTTTGAACAAAATCCCACTTGAGTGAAAACTATTACAGATATGTAAAAGCAAGTGGGAGGGGGAGCGGTGGAGCACACCTCATATGCACATTTCCATCTTTTTGAGGATTAGTGGGTTTCTAACCTCCCAGTGGAACTTTCTCTGGATTTTTTTTTTTTTTTTTTTTCCAAAAAGGAACAATATAATGTTAAGTAGTAAATATAGTGGTAACTATAGAAATAGAACACAGAGAATAAAGTGGTTTTAAGGTCAAAATGTATTTAAGTGGCTAACCAAAATAAAAGAAATTATCTGCTTCCAACATCCTTGCCGATATCTTTATATGTAAATACTATTCCATGGGAAAAAAAAAAAAAAAGTCTATGCAGATTTTCAAGTTGATTATGTTAGACTGAAAACATCAATGTTTTAAAAGTTATTGTCAGCATCTTGTGATACAGTTATGCACCTAATATTTGTACTTTGACCCCTTAAATTTCTCAACAGGAAAATTTTTCTATGCCATTTTTCTATGTGTTTTAGAAAACTCAGTATTATTAATCTTTTAATAAAAGCTTTTGTTATTAATTTTTAATATTTCACAAGAACCTTAAAGTTTACCCAAGGCTATGAAGTTGTGAGGAACACAGCATAAGACAACTATTTCCCCTGTTTAAAACTAATTTTTTGTGTATCTTTCATTAACACTAAACAAAGATAGTACTGGCATTATTGCAGAGTGCTTTTTTGCAGATTCTTTAGCACTTACGTGCCATAAAAATAAGTTTACTGGCTCCTCCACCATCATTTCACATGACTGAGGAAATTGTTCTCTTTTCATGGATAACATAGCTCAATGTATTTGTCACCTCACTTGAAATCAATGCCTAAGGAAGCTGATGATCTCTTGGAAACCTGCATTTTCAAACAGTTAACTCTGGTAATGGCATTCACTGCTCAACTGAATTACTACTGCTGTGTGTGGAAGTTCCCTTTGATTCACATCCCTGTTTATTGCTGGGATCTTTGCTGGACAGAATTCCTAGTAGTGCTCTATCACTGGTGGCAGATGCATTAGTTCTCCGAGGCACATACTTGAGAGCAACTCTGGACAAAATTAAGATATTTGGAAACAATGAAAGCAAAACGTATTTCTCCAACTGTTTTTATATTTAGAATCCAAACCAGTGCCAATCAAAGAATATTCACAGTACCAAATTTTTAAATAATATTATCTGATAAATTTAGGAAGCCTAAGAGCTGCAGCACAAACGATGAAGCAGCAGCTGAAGAAAGTGAGTGAGGTATCATCCTGGCATATTGAAAAAACCCACTGCAACAAGACATGCTTGAGCAGAGAGAGATCACTCTTCCAATACTCATAAAAACCTTCCAAAAAGTCATTTCTGGGGCTCCCAGCATAGGAAGAATGTGGCCCTCTTGGGGTCCAGAGTAGAGCCGTGAAGATTATCAGAGAGCTGGAGCACCTGTGGATGGATGCCAGGCTGAGAGAGTTGGAGTCTTTCGGTCTGGAGGAGAAAAGGCTCTGGGAAGACCTTATAGGAGCCTTACAGTACCTAAATTAGGATTATAAGAAAGCTGGAGAGGGACATGAAGTGACAGGACAAGAGGTACTCTGAACTAAAAGAGGGTAGATTTAGATTAGGGTAGATTTAGATTTAGGTATCAGGAACACTATGGGAGTGGTGAGGCACTGGAACACATTGTCCAGGCCAAACCATTCTATAATTTTATGATTCTACAGCTAGCAGAACTGTAGCTGTAACTGTACCTACTCTTTTCTTCATGAAGCTCAAGATAAACTGATAAAATTATATTGAAAAATCTTTAAGGAATTTGGTATATTTTTACGGAAATTTATCATAGGCCAAGCTAAGCCTATTTTCTTCACAAATTTACATGTAAATAAAATCAGATCAAAATACCAAATAAAACTGAGATACCTCTAATTAGTAGGAAATATTTGTTACAAGGAAAATTTAAAATGGTAAAGAAAGTTAGGATGAACAGGGGGATATATAATACCTTAAATGTCTTCAAAATATTAACTAACATTAAAAATTAACCACAAAACAATTTATTTTTATGGAAGCCTGTAAACCATAACTTTCAGATTTTGATAACAAAAAGACATTTTAAACAGTTTAAAATGGCAAACAACACATTCCAACAAAAGGTGAAAAGAAAATAAAATTTGCTTCATTTTACAAAGTCAGTTTGTTGGTACAAGAGACCCTGAAGTAGTATGACATGAGGAAGCTTAGGGAGGACACCTACAGAAATGCCCGAAATAGGAAACTTTAATCCAACACAGAAGATTATTAGTATGGCCAGTTGGCTTCACCAAATCACTTTTAAAGTAGATTAAAGTATAATATGAGCACATTCACTGAGATAGTTACTTATCCATTGCATTTATGTGCTGAAATCAGCCAAGTTGGAATCATTGGGAAAGGATGCAGGATTGCTGGTTGACAGCCACGTGAACACAAGCCAGTGTGTGTGCCCAGGTGGCCAAGAAGGCCAATGACACCTGTCCTGTGTCAGCAATGGTGTGGCGGCAGTGATTGTCCGCCTGTGCTGGGCACTGGTGAGGCCACAGCTCAAATTCTGTGCTCAGTTCTAGGCACCTCAATTCAGGAATGACATTGAGGGGCTGGAGCGTGTCCAGAGAAGGGCAATGGAGCTGTGGAAGGGCCTGGAGCACAAGTCTGATGAGGGACAGATGAGGGAGCTCGGGGGGCTCAGCCTGGAAGAAAGGAGGCTCAGGGCCTTTTTGCTATCTACAGCTGCCCAAAAGGAGGGTGTAGCCAGGTGGGGATTGGTCTCTGCCTGCAGGTAACAAGATTGAAGATCAGAGAAAACAGCCTAAAGTTGCACCAGAGGAGGTTTAGACTGAATATTTGGAAACATTTCTTCACCCGAAAGGTTGCCAAACTTTGGAAAAGGCTGCTCGGGGAAGTGGATGGGTCACAATTCCTGGAGGTATTTAAAAGGTGTGTGGATGTAGCGCTTTACAGTCATGGTTAAGTGTTGGACTTGGCAATGATGGGCTAATGGGTGGAGCTGACGATCCTAAGGGTCTTTTCCAACCTAAATGAATCTCTGTTTCTACGACCCTATGATTCTAAGGCAGAACCTTCTGAGGATTCAACAGTATTTAAGATAGAAACAAAAGCCAACAAAATTCTGCTATACATTCTCCATCCTCTTTGCTTGAAAAAGTAACAGATAACTGTTTTCATCATCTCCAGGTCCTTAAGACCTTACTCTATACTCTTCTCCCAGAATGGATTAAAGAGTTAGGCAACAAAATACCCCTGAGATTTTCTGCAAACTGGTGTCTCATATTTGTTTCTTGCTAAAACAAATTTATTTCTAGCACTGTCTTCTTTCATTTGCAATTCAGCACTTTGATGAGGAACCAGACCTGATACAGAACCTGCCTTTTGCAGAATATCACAAATTCAGCCCTTGGAGCACTTTCACTGCGCAATTTCTAGCCAAGGCACTGGTAAGGGAGAAGGGACAGTGTGGAGTGATTCCAGCCTGCTTAGCAGCTCACCCATTCCAAATTAGCTATGGACAAGGTAAGTACTACAAGGCTTCTCATCCACCTTATATTAGTTTTTCAGAGGGAAAGAATTATTGCTGCTGCTACTGCAACTTTGTAACCCTTGCAATTGCTATTATTATTTCTATGGAAGAAAATGACAAAACATTAGTTATTCTAGATAGAAAGGGGGATACATGCCTTGAAGGTCAAGGGAAGTCTAATTTCTATCACCACACAATAAAATTACTTTTCCTTTTACTAGTTCAACTATCAAATTGAGAGAAGGAAAAAAAATTAAAACAAATCCAATTTGATTTATCTGTTCTATACTTTTTTGGGTTTTTTTAAACCAAGAATAGATATATTGCAGGGGGTGCTAGTTGTTTAGTTTTTATTTTATTTTAGACATTTCAGTTTGGAGGAAATATATCAAATGAAAAGTAAAGTGATGTTTTACCATCAGCTGGGGAGGCAGACTATATTGCTTTTATCCAGTACCTTGGGGCTTCTAGTGTTCATCTAGCTTTAGAAGCTCAGATCAGTTATCTCCACTTCTGGATAAAACATGTTCTCATATCTTCCTTGTTCCTGGGGATTCCCCAAACCATAAGGCTACAGGGGATTTCAGCATAAGCCTTGTGTAAATCATAGAATTGTCTGAGTTGGAAGGAACTTTAAAGACCACCCTGTTCCAATCCCCCTGCCATGGGGAGGTTGGAACCTTCCACTAGACCAAGTTGATCAGAGATCCATCCAAACTGGCCTTGAACACTGCCAGGGATGAGGCAGCTACAGCTTCTCTGGGCAACCTGTTCCAGTACAGGACCACACTTCCAGTAAAAAAATTTCTTCCTAACATCTAACCTAAACCCACTGTCTGTCAGTTTGAGGCCATTCCCCCTTGTCCTGTCACTCCAGGCCCTTGTAAATAGTGTCTCTCCATCTTTCCTGTAGGCTCCCTTCAAGTACTGGAAGGTCCCAATTACGTCACCCTGAAACTTCTCCATATTGAACAATCCCAATTCTCTCAGCCTTTCGTCATGGCAGAGGTGCTACATCCCTCTAATGAAATCATTACCTTGTTCAGACAAAGTTTTCAATATAACAATAAATGCAGCAGCATCCTACCGGAGTAGGAACCTCCTGAGAACTGGTATAATACTGCTCACTTCACCCAGAAAAATGACTTTTTTAGTGCTGCCATTGCCAAAAGAGAATAATACAAGTTCATTATTCCTGACTGATGGCAACAGACACCAGTAGAAATTCTCAAGGTGTTCCTTTAATCCATTTTGAAGAGTAGGCCAGTGGGCTTCCCTAAGTTCCTAATGCAGGACAAGATATAGTCATCACAGTACATGTTGTAAATCCAGCTGTATGTTGTCATGTTCACATTTTGAACCAAATGTGGATCCTTCATGCCCAAGGGTAAGCAGTAACCACAGGTAACTTGGGAAAATGCTCTGGTCAATGGTAAAAACACACTAATGGCTTATTCAGAACAAAACTTGTAAATTCTGTCAGTTGAAACTTTGATTTTTCAGCAGAGAAACTACTTGTCAGGATAAAATGTATTTGTTCTCATCCACATTTCTTTAGTCTATCTTTGACTGACAGAGTCCTCAGAGATTTGTAGTTAGAAAACAGTGTGAGTTTAAAGGCAATAAGTATTGCCTTCATATTTCTTTAAACTAGCAGACATTACAATGATTATTCACCAGTATAAAACACATTTGGTACAATATCCAGCAGTACAATATCATTTTAGAAAATTATAATTTCATGGGGGAAAAAAAGTGTAATTCCTTAGCCTGAGAGATAGAACCTGAAAAAATTGAAGATATACTTTAAAATTCATGGTAATTTAAACTGAAAAACTCTCAAATGATGTTTTGCTTAAGCTTTAGTTCTCCAAATGGACTTAATATGTGGGTCAGTTATTAACATTAAACATTTCTCTTTGTGTGGATGACATTCACGTTCTTGGTTGAACAATGGCAATACACCAGAACACTTGTTGCAGATGGGTTACACACTTCAGTTTTAACAGAGAAGTAACAATATGTTTATTGATATAAAATGGCAATTTAACCAAGTTGATAGTAAATGTGACAGTGGTTTAAGAAGATTCAAGAGCAAGGCACACTCAGTTGTTTACTACATAGAGGATCCCAACTTTGTGTATAATTTAGGAAAAGGAAAAAAAAAACAAACCTGTAATTACTGTGCATACAAGTCATCCTATCAAACACTCATGTTAATTAGTTTATTTTCTGGCCCGACCTATCACATTACAATCAAAGGAAAAATGTGGAACAGCGACTATTAAAGCTTATCAGGAACATTGGATAGTTTGAGTTCATAATCAGCTTCTCCTTATCCCATCCCTTCTGCCACAGCAATATTTTCTCTCCCAGTCTGCTTTCTAAAGAAGGAAAGAATAAGAAATGTCTGCTGTGAGATTTCTCCTATTACACTGTTAGGAAAAGCTCCTTGTGGAATACACAGGATGTTGTAATATACACAGTAGGGAGCTCCTCCAGCATCCAGTAATTTTCAGCATCAATCAAAATGCGTAAAGCAACATGCAGAAATGCTGGAAGAGCTTTCATTTCAGGCACTCCTGGAATGCAAAAGCAGTGTAGTGCCTTTGCTGTCGACCTCTGCTATACTTCTCATCTCACAGAAAAGTCAGTCGTACACTTATGTGCAGTACAACCTTCCATACTCATTAGAAGATTTTGTGTGTATGCACACAATTTTTACTAAACAGAACTTTTGCTGCCTCGAATGTCTTGTTAGTACATTTAGAGACATGCTGCCTGTGGCTGATGTGCAGAACTGGAGCAGATTTCTAAAATTTAATCAGCATGGGAAGTTAGAGGTTTTTTTATTTTTGTTTACTTTCTTCTTCTTCTTTTTTTCCTGGTAATAATAATGTTGATAATCACAGAAAGCATTAGCACAGTTTTAGAGTGATAGATACAGTTCAAAGGTGAAATGTGCTAGTTTATCTGGTGTGTGCTCAGAAACAAAAGGCCCAGTTAACATAACAAAAAGTGTTAACACCAGAAAAATATGACACAAATTACCACACCCAGGCTTATTCTGAAATTCCTTAAAGGTTTCAGATTTCGTTGCTTGGGGACTTTTTGCTTTCTTTTAAAACTTGTACAATTTTATCATTGCTATGATGAAAATCTTGTATTTGGATTTCACTATCATTTACTGCTATCTCGATTTTCTGCTATTTACTTCTTGCACCCTTAGGAAAGGTTTTAGGTATTTCTCTTGAGTCACAATAAAAATTCTTGTTTTGCTGAAATCCTTAAAACAGGATTTTGTTTATCTGAGTAGAACACCTTTTTTCACTGAAAATAAAGTTTTCAGTAAGACGAAAAAAAATCCCAAGATACTATTGGTGATACCACAGAATCCCATGTTCTTAGAAATTCTTCTTCCAATCTTATTTACCCTGTCCCAAACATGATACCCTGTTACCAAACATGATATTGCTTCTAAAGCATAGATTAGATATTAAAAATTTTAATTTCATGTTCATCCTGAGATGTCTTCATGAAAGATGTATGGATATATGGCTATAGAATGAAATGAAAATATATTTGAAATTCTTCCCTCTGAGTACTACTTTTTGATCAATGTTCTGCATTCGCATTGTATCTCCTAAAATTGAGATCAAGCATGATAATTCAGAAACAGGAGAATTTCATTAAAGCCTTGTTGAAAGAAATCTCCCCACTAATCACAGGATCATAGGACCATCATTTGTCAGTCATTGATTCAAATCCATCTCAGGAGTTAATCTGAATCATTGCAAGCTTCTATTTTTCTTACCCAGGCACAAAAGGCTTGCTTCTCTCAGTCCAGCTTTTGGTGGGCAGGTGTCCATATAATAGAATTTATATTTTACATTAAAAAAGAAACTAGTTATTGATGTACTCAGAAGTGTTTATGTCCATTAATGAGGCACTGTAGGAAGCATTCTCAAGTGACGTTTGTGTTGTACTCAGCTGATTGTTTTAATAATGGCTCCTCATAGCCACATCAGGAAAAATGTAGAGGGTAAGAGAGAGAAAAGGAAGACGACAACTTCATGTTTGAGAGTCTATCAATTGTAGGAATTTCCATAAATACCTGAACTGGAAAAATAATCCATACCCTTTTTGACTACTGGAATATTTTTTATATATTCTTATAGCTTGAGGCTATAAAGACAGGAACAGCACAGCAAAAGGACTTTGACCTTCATATTTCAGAATAAAAAATGCGCTCGAGTCTGAAAGAAGAGCAAGAAAGTTCAAGATCTTGTGGCAGGAGGATGAAGGCAGATTGGTGTTCCTATCCTTCAGTCTAGCCCAAACACCATCTACTCTTCATCACTAAACTTCTTGTGGTCAGTACCTGACAAAGGGCAAATGCAGACAGATAGAGTTTTGAAAAACTTCAAATACGAAAAGAAAAAAGAAAAAAAGAAAATAATGCACTGATCAAGTCATAAGGGTGGCTGCTGACCTTCCTTCTATTCTGTAAAATAGTTATTAGTGCACAGATGGAGCAAAAAAGAGGACAGGGTCATTCTGGGAGGATTTCCCTCATTCTCCGGAGACCACATTCTTTGAAATAATAATTTATAAAGTTTTAAATGAGTTATTAGAGATAAGACTAGTGGAAGTATACCCCAGATCATACAAAAACCCCATTTAAAAAAAAAAATCCAACATGCAAAAAAGACAAGCTAAATATTTAATACATAACTTGATGATTCAGCAATTACAGAGAGCTTAGAATGAAATTCTGAATTTTAATCTTTTTCCCCCCTTCCATCTAAAATAATTACTTTGCAAAATTATGGGAATATACAAAAACACTGTATTGTGAACACAATAACCCTTTAGTACTGCAGATGTACTTCATTCAGTTACCAGTTGGTTGTCAGCATTATCCTTGTTATCAGCATAAAACCTTACCTTGGGGAAGATGTGCCCCTCTCTTTTTAAATTTTCAACAGCATAAGACAATAGAACTCTAAGCTCCTGTAGCATGTTTGTACATAAAGGGAATTCCCTGCTGGAAAAAATCAGGAACTTTTTCAGACCTCTCAGATGGTTTTCTTGCAGAGGGGAACTGAGCTGGAAACAAGACACTCCAGTCTCCATAACAGAGAGATGCATCACAAAAGTATTAAGACTGTAAAAATCAGGACATGTGGGCCACAGGCCAAGATCTGGAAGGAGGAGCAGCAAGGGTTTAAATCTAACAAATTCTTATAAATCTGACAAATTCCAATACAGAACCCAAGACTGCATCTTGCTAAGAGCTTGACCCTCCAAGTCGCACACTGTTCTGCCTGTTGTATAATTTTAAATGTACACCATGTTTTACAGTAACAATATTGGAACTGCTACTCATGGAAATGAGATAATGATTTTTATTTCTCATTGTGCCATTACAATTCTTTTCTTTTTGCCTTTCTGTCAATAATTTTTCCTTGTTAATGTATTTATGTGTGTAAAAATTTCCTTTTTCTTTCTGATTGTTCCCTTCAGCTCCTCTACAGAGATATCCACTTAAAAATACTCACTATTCCAGGCATTGAGTCAAGTTTTCAATTTTTCATTAATCACAAGGGATAAAGGTATAACTTTCTTTGGTTCTATGCCATTTCAGTCTCCCACGACAACAGAAGAACTCTAGTAAAATATAGATTTCATCATTTTATACCTTAAAAAACTTCCTCATTTGTCAGTCTTAAATCTCCCAGTTCACCTCTCCTCTTTCTTTCTTTTTTCTTCCAAAGCAATTGCATTTTGCTTCATTAGTTATAGCTGTCCAGAATTCTTTGCTGGCTACATTCTTTATTCATCAGCTTTACACATTTAAGCGTTGGATAACAAGTACCTTTTTAGGTTCAGATACTAGAATTTGTTTTGAATTTTAAAGAGCTATTAATTTGGTACTTCCAAATGAAAGCACATTCATTTCTTCAGAAAGGTTATTCTTCTTTCCCAATAAAGCTTAGAAGCACCATTAACAACACCACAAAACTTCACATTGAATAGAAGTTTGATTTGTTTCATCACAGTCTCACTCTTCATTTTTGATGATGCGTGCTTTTGACTTCTTGACTGTATTTAATTCCTTCTCTTTAGTGACACACACTTGTCTCTTATGCCTCTTTGCAAAGATCAATTATTGATCCACATTAATGTAACCGATGTACCTCTCCCCCATCTATTAGCTATGTGTTTTCAAGCATGTAATTTAAATGCATTCTTTCCTCCTATTACAGTTTCTCTGTCATCCATTTCTGACAAGCCCTCTACTTGCTTTTATTCCTATTCTTGTGATTCATTTCGTCAAGAAAATCCCCCCAGCTCTGCACTCATTTTATAATACTAACTGCAGTAAAAGAACTAAATCACCATAGGTGGTTCTTGTTCAGAGAAAATTGCTCAAGAAATATATTAAACATTTGCAAAAGTAACAAACTCATGTGCTGGCACTGAACAGATCCAAAGATAGTATAAAATTGTAATTATACACTAAGGCTCTGCAGCTCTATACTTCACATGTGAGGGATGGGTAGCAAGGTACCCATCATCACATCCATCTGAAAAGCAAGTTGTACCATTTCTGATAGAATCAACAGCTCTGATCCAAAGGCTGGACTATTTAACACCAATTGTGTACCCCTGAATCACATGGGAACTTAACAAACCGTTAACTTGGCCAAGGTATATGGAAGACCAAGTTCCTGTGGTGAGCACCAGCAGGCCTTTCACAATCTAGCCCATGACAGGGAAATCACTGCTCTGGCAGAACTGACAATAGTGATGGATAAATATACCACTCACATGCTTTTCCTAGTTAAATTCTATCACCAAAAATATCCCTCTTCACACCATATGGGCTACAAGAATTTACTTAAGCCAACAAGAGTGGCATTGTAATCCACTAGCCCATTGAAATTTTTAACCTGATGTTTGTTTATCTTAGACATTTTAGGCAAAGGCAGACAACACTTACAGTTTCTTCTCCCAAACTAGTTCAATCTCAATTTTAAATAGGTTTAAACCACCTTCACATAATTTCAGTATCTGACAATCTGGTGATATTCCTAAGAAAGACAGAAACAAGAATATGAAAGATTTACTGTGCCTCTGAGTAATCTGTTCCAATAGTTTCTTTCCCTCACTGCCAGCAGTTTTCACTTCTTTCCAGTTTAGACTTTTGTGACTTAAACTTCCAGCTGTTGGATCTTGTTATGTCTTTGTCTGGCAGACTAGAGAGACCACTATTACCAAGTAAAAGCACCATGCCCTACACAGTCAATTCCTCATTTGCAAGCAGTAATTCAACATCATTTTTATATGCAGATTAATAACTCAGTAAGAAAGGCAGGTAGGAATACACTCAGAACATCAAGTTGTGTCAATCTTTTTCACAATAATACTGAATTAATAGCTATGTTATTATTTAGATTATTAGTTCATAAATTGCAATCTATTCATATCCCACAGCTAAGCAGCATATCAAAACACCAGGTGGCAAAAATCTGTATTTTTTCCAATTAAAATACACAAATATGCACAAAAGCTGTGAGAATACTAAAGTGCAGGGCTCTAATTTCAATGGCTCACTGATTAGTCAAATTATTCTTAGGTACCTTTTAATCTCTCTAGGAATCCTCATTTTATACTTTCCAGTGAGCAAATCTCGATTTGTACGGTACTCTTCCCCTGAATTAAGTCTACATTACTTTTTAGTTCAGAAATTGTCCTTTTAGCAGTCATCATAGGAAGGAAACCAGAACCCTTTTAAACAGTAAGGCAAGTTAAAATCCATCAGAACTTTTTGTTGTGTACCAAACATTTCAGTCTGGCAAAATGAATGAGTACAAGAACATATTGCCCTAGACATTTAAAATTTAAATGGAGTCACCTGTTGTAATGACCGTGTTTTGAATATATTTACTTGGACACAATATCACAGGTTGCCAAATCTGGTGGGCTTCACTCTTACCAGAGCTGGGTTGATGCCAGGCTGCAATGACTCTAGGTTTCCAGATGGATCCCAAGCTCAATAGTTGCTGGCATCTGGACATATACGAGGCCAGGTTGGATGGGGCTTGGAGCAACTTGGTCTAGTGAAAGGTGCCCCTGCCCCTGGCAAAGAGCTGATCGTTAAGGTCCCTTCCAACAGAGGCCACTATATGATTCCATTCCATGAGCTCCAGAAGCCACAGCCCTACACCCATAGTTGGCATAGACACAGAGTTGAGCCAGGACTTTCCATGACCCAACAGCTAATCCACTCCATGCTTTCACCTCTAGAGGCATCCAGATGCTTTCACAGCTGGAGTCAGCCCTAGAGACCTGCTCAACATCATGCTCCTGGGTCATTTATACTCATCAACATATTTGGCTTGATTGTTACTCTTGCTCACACACACGCTCACACATTTACCTTCATTCCAGTTGCTGGCACTGGACACATGGACCGTCCACCCTGTGCTCTTCCAGTTGCTGCACACAGATCCTCCTGTACACAAACAAGAAGGACCTCCTACCTGGAGAAGAGCTGGGAAAAAAGTTTTGTAAGCAGGACAGACAGGTGTCTGATCAGGTGCAGGGCAAGGTCAGAGTAGAGTACTGACCAAATTATTTACATGAGATGATCTCTTTTAATCCCTTGTCCTTCCCTTGTTTTCTCACTCCTGTTCTTCCCAAAATCACCCAAACACCTCCCTTTTCCTACCATTGATTCCTGCCCTAAATGCCCTGGAAATCCTGTGTGGTCTCAAACTGCTTTTGCCCTGCATCCTACAATGTGTCCCATCCCTGAACAGCAGCTTCTCTTAGTATGAAGGATGATTGTCAAAACTGCTCCCTATGGCACCCTGAGATGGATTTCATGCCTGGACACTGAGGCTGATGGCTCAGCTGAGATAGCATTTGTAGGGGTCTGGACAAGCTGGTTGTTCTTAGGAGTCGTAGGTTTGTGTTCCCACCTGTCCTTCTGAATTCCAGACAGGTCCTGGATGGGCTGGTGGTCCCTGTGATGGCCTGGGAGAGCATTACACATTTGAGAAGAGTAGAAACACATTTTTAAAAAGCGGAACTGCCTATGAAAGTGTTGGAAATCAATTGGAAAAACAAAAAGCCCTAGAAGTTATCCCGAGCAGTATCTTGAAAGATCAGCAATGCTTCCAATACTAATCATGCATACAGAAGATGAGCCCTCATTTCCAGCTGAAATCTTGAGGATGTCAACAGGAAAGATTAGCACCAGAGGTTTTGTTTCCCTCACTGCTCCGTATCTCCTCCCATGGTTGCTGCTCAGAGCCACAGAGCCAGCAGAAAACAAACCTCATGCTTGGACTCATCAGTGAGCTGATTTCTCACAGCAGCATTATTGAATCTCAAAAGTGCTGTACCCATGACCAAAAGTGAAGTGCCAAATTAATGTCCCAGAGCTTGGCTACTGCAGAGTGATAACACTGTGGGCTTCTCCCTGCATATATGAGGAGCTTACTTAGGTATGTAGACAAAACCTCCATTAAATGGCCACTTAATCTTACAAACCTTTGAATTTTTTTCAATGACACATCACAAAATTCAACTCTTGAACAAGTGTAATAATATACCAACTCAGCCATGGAATAAGATGCCATGGCAGAAGCAGACACTGGAAAGACCAAACAAGTAATTTCCCCAACACCTGATTGTGCTGAGACAGACTTGAACATGACATTTACAGGAGAACGAAGCAAAAATAACTTCTGGAATATTCACATCCCAGAGCTTGCTTCATATGAAAACTAAAGATGTCAGATAGACTTTATAAAAACCTCTCATCATCTATTCTAAAAGGAGGATACTTTCTGATGGGTTAATTAATTAGTGGCAACAAGGAACCTTTCATGTAATCATGGAAGCATTATTAACAGTAATAAATTTCACCTTCCCAGAAGCAACATAAAATCAATGACTTTACAAGAAATTGCTAAAACAATGGCGATGTTTTAAGAAAAATGCTTATTTGAAATATATGAATGTTGCTATGTTAAGGCCACTGTCTTTTCATACATTTTATGAAATAGAGATATGTGATGTTACAGGGTTAAATCTATTTTCTTAATAGCCCAAGTCTGCATTACTTGGGATAGAAATACAGTTTTTGTGGATAAACCTCTGGATTAATTTAGAAACCTGGTCAAGTGGCTAGTAAAAATTCAAAGTGGGATGGAATGAGAATTGTTCCTCAGGGTAATTATAGGCAACAGCATCCACAAGGCTTGCTTTTTCAAAAAGTGATGACAGCCTAGGTCATCCTAGATCAATATTTTCCTGTCCTCAGCATGGGATAAAGCCAGGATTTGGAGCATGGATAGCAGAAGATCAGAGTGATGTCTATTTCGCTTTACCTCCAAGACTATCTGTCTTATATACTGTGTATAGACCCTCAACACTTATTTTTTATATTTTAATGTAAGGTATGCAATATCAGGAAGCCTATTTTTGGTAAGAATGTTACTGAGGGGTGGAGGGAGGAAGGCGTTTTACATAAATTGGAAAATTTCTTAAGGAAAAATGTTCTCCATAAACCATAATCATAATCTTCTGGAAAAAAATTAGTCATACTGATCCTCCAAGGAAGGTGTACCTCAAATTTATTGAATTTTCATATGAATTTCATGGATATATGAAAGTATTCCAAGAGTAACCACTGTCATGAAAAAATTTCACTCTGCTTATTGATTTTTCACTATAATTCTCAGAAGGTTTTTCTCTCTCATTTGTATGAACCTAGAATAGTTTTCCACAGTCACCTAGAAAATATTTATCAAAACTGAGCCTCACTTCAGTATAAATTAAACTGACCTGTATGAGATAATGCTTTTTGCTACCCAGTTCACTAAGGATTTCACTGATTACTTTTAGTAAGGGAGAAATTTTAACCTGAGTTTATGGGTTGATTTTTTCCCCACACTTAAAAAATTAAGAAATTCCTTTGCAAATGCAACCAGGTCACCACCTAAAGTTAACCCTTATTCTTTGTGCTTCCATCCTCTGAGGAGGGCAAATGTCATTACCTCTGTTCTCCTGTTATTTCTCCCTACTAGTTTATAATTTATTCTTGATGGTAATTATGGATAAATAAAATCTACTGCTGATAATTAAACATACGCATCTCTTGAAAGACTGAGCCAGAGGTCACAACAATTGTCAATAGTTGCACAAACATGATTAGTATTAATTTAGCCTTAAGTGCTAAAGCATCACTTAACATGTAAACTGAAGCAGTTCTTATGCATAAATTAACCAGTAGGAGTTTTACCCTTTGGTGTTGCATAACTAGAAGGAGAAAATTCCTGCTGTGGCATCCTCTAGAAAACTATTATTTTCATAGAGAATTATTGGTAGAGCAACCAAAGAATTTGTCTTTTATATTTAAGGATGATATGAATTGTAACAAATACGCATGAATGACAAATATACATGAATGGAGACAGCATGCTATCTAGAAATGAAAGTATACCCATAGAAAAAAAACTACCAAGTTTAAATTAATAATTAAAGTGCTTTAGATACTCTCCTGGAAAGGAAAACAATAATGCAGGACACCATGATGTGTGGATACCTTACAACAACCAGGTTAGGATGACACATTAAAAGGCCATTGTTTGTCATTACTGTGATCAATAAAAATACATTTCCTGTGCTGACCATTAGGTTAAATAGGAGGTAGAGAAAATTCAATTAATTACTGCTATGTTTTGGAATCTTATATGGCCTGGTAGATTTTAATCTATTCTAGAAAAAAAATCAAATTTGCCTAAGAAGAAATTATACACAAGTTTAATCCTTTACTAGAGGCAAAAATAAATGACACTTTTTTTTAGAATATCCTTGGTGTGGTAAAACAAGGTGACAATAAATAGTGTGGAATATTATCTTGGGCAACGTTTTCCCAAAATTTTCTCCAAACTTATCTTTTTCTCATTTACATTATTTATGTAGATCCATTGAGAAACACTTTATTAAAGCAAGCATTAATCTACCTCATTTCCCCATTGAGCCACCTCAGAACTACCTTATCAAAATTCCTGTAATATGAAAAGCTCAACCAATATCTGATTAAATATATAAATTAATTAAATTAAATATATCTGATCACACAACCCACACACAGCCCAATTCAGCACTGTAACATATTGCATAACTTTGTTATCATCTACTCAGTTAGCAAATATTTTGTTTTCTGGACTGTATTATACTATTCCCACAACTGTACCACTATCATTTTTATTTCACCAACAAAAGATTATTATAATATGCCTTTAAGATTTTTTGTTCTCAAATATTACATTGCTTTATATCTTACTCAACTCCAAATGCTTAACATGGACTGTTAATCCTCAAAATCATCATCTTGCCATAACAACTCAAGGCATAGTGCCTGCCAGTTTTAGTTTGGGGTTTTGGTTGGGTTTTTTTTTTTGGTACTGACCCAAACTCACTGTTTGCAACTGTACCTTGGTTTGAACACTCATCCTAATTGGAAGATTTGTCCAAAAGCACAGGACAAAATCTTTGTAACATCTTGAATTCACTACATATTCCAGCACAAACCAGTGACCTTGTCAAGGTGACTCCTGAAAGCTCTAACACAAACAGAACAACCGAGTGGGCCCTCAGCATGTTTGCAGACAACACTGAGTTCTGTGGTGCACACACACTTTGGAAGGAAGGGATGGATCCAGAGGGACCTGGACAGGCTGGAGAGATGGGCCTGTGCAAAACTCATGAGGTCCAATGAGGCAAAGCGCAAGGTGTTTCATCCAGTTAAGGGCGACGCCAAGCACAAATACAGACTGGATGGAGAATGGATCAAGAGCAGCCCTGAGGAGAAAGACTTGGCAGGGTTGGTGGGCTGGAAACTCAGCATGACCCGATTATGTCCACTGGCAGCCCTGGAAAGCCCAGCTTCCCCTGGGCTGCATCCAAAGCCCTGTGGGCAGTGGGGGAGGGAGGGGATTCTGCCACTCTGCTCCACTGTGGTGAGACCCACCTGTAGTGCTTGTGTCTAGCTCTGGGGTCTGCAACATAAAAAGGATGTGAACTTGCTGGAGTAAGGCCAAAAGAGGGCACAAAAATTATCAGAAGACTGAAGCACCTCTGCTATGAGAACAGGCTGAGAGAGTTGGGACTGTTCAGCCTGGAGAAGGGAAGGCTCCAAGGAGAGACACAGAATCACAGAATAGGAAGCACACCCTTCGCTGAGTTGGAAGGGACCCAAAAGAACCATTGAAATCCAACTGCTGGCCCTTCACAAGACACCTCAACAATTACACCATGTCCCTGACAGAGCTGTCAAAAAGCTTTGTGAGCTCTGGCAGACTCAAGGCCATGACCATTTCCCTTGGGATCCTGTTCCAGTGCCCAACCACTCTCTATATGAAGAAAATTTTCCCTGATATCCAACCTAAAACTCCCCTGAGACAACTTCAGGCCATTCCCTTGGGTACTGTCACTGTCACCACAGAGCAGAGATCAGTGCCTGCCCCTCCTCTTCCCCTCACGAGGAAGCTGTAACTGCAATGAGATCTCCCCTCAGGCTCCTAGTCTCCAGGTTGAACAGAGCTGGATCCAACCAAATCCATTTTAAAATATTCACATTATAGCCTAGAGGTTTACATGAGAGTAGAATCAAGCATAACACCATCCAGGTCAAAGTTTTCACCCACAGGAGCTCCAAATTATGTCAGTCAAAGCCCTAATTTTGGGGGCGTGGGACAGGTGAGGGCAGAAAGCACACAAACAGTGAAGTGATTCCACTAAAGCACTGTAACACATGTACACCAGTGGTCACTGTCAGTGTGCTACCTCCCCTACACCAACATCTGTGTGTTATCTGTTTCCAACCCCTGGCTTGCTATCAAGAACAGATCTCCAAATTACCTTGCAATTATGCACAGTGGTGGTTTTGCTATTGCTGGTCCATCTGCACAAGTCATGTTAGCCAAATGCAGCTGTTTTAAAATACGTCTAAAGATGCTAAACTCAAATGTGCTCAAGAACAAGACCTTCTCTCCTTGCTAGTTTTTCTTTTATCACATCCAAATTCTTTCTTATTATTAGCTAAACTGCATCTTTCCAGAATTTATTTCATACTTCTGGAAAACATGAGTCTTTGAAGTAGTTGAAATTCATGAGCTTTTTTTGGTGTCCACAGCAGTTCCTATTTCACCATGGACCAGTACCCTTCTCAAACTCTTCTTGTCCTTCTGTAAGAGATCAAATATTGTTAACAAACAATAAAATATTTCCTGTAAACATCTTCTTTTAACTACTCAGTCTATTTTGGCAAAGTGTATTTTGTAACAGGTTTGGCTTTTCTGAATCTCTCTGTACAGACTCAGGTGGTTTTTAATCAAAGCAACATGCGATATAAAAACTCTTTTAAGACATTTATAAACTCATCAGTAAGTAATTAACAAAAACATATCCACTTATTTTAAAGCCAAACCTGTATGTGAGCTAACATCTAACACCACAGTGCAATAGCAAAGGGGAGGAGTGGAAGAGTCTTCTCAGCCACAAGAATACAAAAGGAAAATGCAATAAAAATAATCAGCTTTTCCTCCTTTTCCTAAATCGTTGCCAAAAATCTCATCCCATCTCAGCAGAGACCTTGGCATAGATCCTGTATAAAATCATAGCATTCAATTTCCAGTGCCTAGCTCTAAAAGCTTTTCTTTGTGTTGCATTATTCAGCAGGTAATTGATTTGAGCTTATTTACATTTTTTGTTCTGTAGTGAGACTGGTGAACTCCCAGTGTTAGTGTTTTCACAAATGAAGATTAAAGACAAATCTCTATCCATTTCTGAATTATCCGTGAACTCAACTGAGCCTTAAAATTTGGTTTGGTGTTCAAATCTATATGATGAAAGATCCAGGCAGCTAGATGTGTTAAAACAGAAAATGATACAGACGGAATTGTGAGTAACAAGGCATGTATCACGCCACTCAAAGCAAAGGTGTTGAGGGGAGCCATTTAATTTCATTGGTTCAGAAAATGAGAATTGCTCCTGCATGTGAGTGAGTGTTCCTGAACTTTCTAAGGTGGGTGGCAGACAGCACTAGTGCCAAGCAGGGAAGGGCTTTATTGAGTTTGAGCAGTCCAAAAAATTGCTCTTGAGAAAAGGTTCACCGCATCCTGAACCTGTAAATCTCTGCTACAGCATGAGAGCCTGTGCAGCACTTTAGCTAGTTTTCTACTATTCTCTGCTCACTTTATCTTTTACAGATAAGTTAAAAATTATCTCTTAAAGGTAAGTTAAGCATATGGTCTCATCACAGAATACCCTGGTGACTGGGAGACATGCTAATTATTCAGGGACAGAGTAGTCTGTGTCTGTACTCACCCCACAAGAAGTGAAGTCCTTGTGCACGGCATGGGCATGAGTAAGTGTACATGAAGCAAAGAGTCTGCGTGTATGACACACTGCCACATTTTAGGATGCTATCACATGCTAATGAGGTTCATCATGAAGTCATGCAGAACTACGAGAGGACTTACAGAAATAATTTTAAAGTAAATCTTGTGCAGAAGGGAAAGCAAACAGAAGACAAGGGAATATCCAAAACAGTACATGTCTTTTTAAAATCAGTGCAGTAACACAAGCACTCAGAAAGCCTTGATGTTGTTCTCCTTTCTAGAGACTCCTGGTACCCCATGCCTCCAGGTTACTTTTTGTCTTATCACCTTTGCACAACACGTTTTTCCATCTTCTTCCTTCCTACCACCATCCCACAATGCCACGACCACCTGTTCTGAGTATGCAAAATCTTTCATTCCTGACACCACACTCCTTCCTTTGAAGGCATCTGCTAGGAAAAGACATCTCCTGCTTGATACTACTTGTAGGAACAAAGACGGTGTCTTTGCACAGTATTTCCCTGACTCCCTATATCCTTTCCTTACTGCATCACTGGATCATTCTCTTATCTTTTTCCTTTGAAACACTCTGTTAACTATACTATGTCTCCATTCAGTAACACAGCTTGACATAAGCATGACTTCAAAATAGTCTTGAAAACACCATGACTGAAGCATCATTCAGATGCTTCTCCCTACAATATTCCTAAAGAAAATTGTCTATAAGTTGGTTGAAAAAAATATGCAAATGTATACATATATATGTATACATAAATACCTGCATATAGAAGCAGCATCTTTAGAACAAATATTTTTTTACATTCTTAAACACCGAATACCAAATCTATAAAACAGCACACCATCAATTCAAATTCCCTGTTGAGTTGCTGGAGTTCAGAGAAAGCAGTGTGATTGCACTGCAAGAAGCTGACACATGCTACTATCAGATCTGAGCGCTGGAGCGTTATTTCTTTTGTCATTCAAAAAACTTAATGTTGAAAATCTTTCTTTTGTGGGGATTTGGAGCACTAGATCCAGATACGGATGGAGTTTGCTTTTGTTTGTATTCACAAGGCTGATCAGTCATATCCTTTTGTTTCTTCTCCTCTCCCTTCCCTGCCCACCCCAGAGCTCCTGCCCATTTAATAGGGAGTTTATGTTAGTCTCATGCTGAAAAATAATGCTGAAAAATACTCATCCTTTCAACAAAATACAAATAGCTCCCCACAGATCATATTTTTGGGAAAAAAAACCCCTTCCTCTGGGAAGGGGATAGAAATCCACATATCTTCCTAGAACATTTTAAAAAGGAGAAATAACAGGCAGAAGGTGGAGTGAAGGGAGCATGAAACACCTCCTAATGAATTAAACATCAGATGATAGTGTCCCACACTGAGTCATGGCATATGGAGTAGTTGTCATCACTCTAGTACAGAAATTCACTAGGAAAAACATTTGGAAAGTGAGAAAACAGTGGGAAATCAGGATGAAACAATGAGGATGCCAGTCTAGCACACCAAGTTTGATATGACATTACTCACATGAATAATATTTATTAAAAATTCAGATCATTCTGTTCACAATCTGTTCATGTAGACTGAAATAGGCCTAGGTTAGTTTAATACTGTAAATTACATATTTGTCAATCAAAGAGTAAACAAATACACACTGAATAGCATTTCTCTACCATTGTTTTCTATTTTTTCTAAGCATACTATTTTCATTACAAAGCAAGATTAAATGGGATTCCTCACACAAGACGTTTGAAGAAGATGGCAGGTATTGCACTTTGACTCCACTTCAAATACCTACTGGAATAAAAAGAGAAAATCTATTAGAAGTTTATTACTATTAGAGATTTCTGGTTTTCCCTAAGTGTTGTGTTTAATGATGTGACAACTACTTAGCAAGAAGCACACATTATTTTATGTAGCATAGTTCCAATAATTAATCTGTAATAGTTTATCTGTCCTTCTAATTGGATGGGATTCATAAATTCGTTTCAGATTGCTAGAAGACTTGCACTGACCAAACAATAAAATGACCAACATGCTTCTCAGGAAAATACATATCTTATTATTGCATTAGCAGTTAGATTTTTCCTGGAAATGAAAAATGATTTTTCCTTTTCTGAGGCAAAACACAGCTTTAGTAGGAGGTACAGATCTCTAAAACCTTTCTGAGGGTAATCCAGGTACCTTAAACCTTGATAGGATATCACTGTAATGGCCAAAACTAATGCGGAAATCTTGAATGTTACTTGCCAGCATGGATTTATGACTTATGCTTGCCCACTTCCTCAATCCCTCAATCCCTTTGTCTTGGAAGCTAGAGGGATATCATTGCTGCATTGCACTAGTTTTTACATCACTGAATATATATGTCTTAAACAGAGACTAAACAAGTTTGTGCATCTCCTATTCCCAATTTTCCTCAAAATGGACTGTACATAGGTTTAATCCTATGTTTCCACTCTAAGCCACTCTACCACCAGAATGCCACAATAATGGAACACCTTTTTGGTTATAAGCATGACACAGACAGGGTCAAAGGTCAGATATTCAGCCTTAGGAGATTTGTCATAAAACAACTTCACATTGCTAAAGTGCATCTCTATACTGTCTAATTAATATTATACCAAAAAAAAAAAGGCAAAATCCAAAATAATGAATAATGTTGATTCTTAAAGAATAATGTAGAAATACAATCTTACAGCTTAGAGCAATACATTTTGAAATGTTTACAATTTAACCAATAGTATTTAGTGCTTTTTCCTTTTAAGTGCATCTAAAATGAAGAAGATTGTATAATAGACTGTACTGCATAGTTTCATTTTATTTTCCATAAAGACAAATTTTAATAGCTTAGCTACAGTAAAATACATAGTAGTTAGGGGATTTTTAAAATTCGTTTCTTGTACTTGCGTACTTATAGCTTCTCAGTTTGTTTAGATTAAATAATTTTAATGCTGAACTCAGCACACACAGAAAGCTATTAACCCTAGGAATAAATATTTCGAAGCTGAGATTTTAAAAATTGCACCAACCTTATTATTCTACTTAATAATAGCTTTTTCATTGTAATTTAAAAGCCAGTTTATCTTGTAGTTAAAGTGATAAAATGTAACTGTATAAAATAAATAGCCTTTTTACAAACCACTGATCTAATTAAATTTAGAGATCATTGTGAACTAGCTTTATGATTCAATTTTTGCATTGTATTTTTATTTTTTTTTAATACAAATGCCTGCTTATATAGGAATGCAGATTATAAATATAGATGCATAGATATGTGTATTTTGATAGTTTATTTGGGTTGCATTGGCATGCTGTACAGGTTGGTGTTTTCAGCATGCTCTATTTTAACAGTCAGGAATAGTTTGAAGGGTTATGAATTCCCAGATCTCTAAAAAAACAATTTAGGCAAAAGTAGTGCAGTTCTACTGAAAGAGGAGAACATAAGATTTAAAAATTCACTTATAAAGTGAACTGATTTGCCAAAAGATTTTCCAGACTTCCTTGTCTAAGCCAAAACTCTGCTTGAGTTTGCAAGACGGAGCATCCGGATATGCATGAGCTTTCTACAACTCTGCTTTCAGCATGGGGCCAAACACAGTGGGATCCTCAAGGCTGAAAACCAAAGGGGGAGTTTTGCATGTATACACATCTACATCCACATATATGTGTATATATATGCATATTTATTTATTTATTTATGCACAACCTTTGTAGAGCTGGTTCTTCAGCCGTAAGGGCTGCAGAAAGAAAGGTGAGGAAAAAGAATGGGAAAACCTCTTACCTTCCCAATCACACATTTGAAAACACAAGAGATGAAAAGTCATTTCCATGCTGGATAGAAATTAGTGGGCTGGCCTAGTCTGAGGGCAAAGTTTGCCTTGTTTGCTCTCGCTGTTGTGGACTGTGGTTTTCCACTCACCAAGGCTCCTTTAGCAGCTTTTGTTCCAACACACTATTTTAAATCACTGTAACTACCCTGTTCAGTTTCAACAGATCATATCTAAAGGAGAGCTATCTTTATATATTTCTCTCTACTGGTAGTAATAGGATTAATTTTATAGAGAATTTTTCAAAAATTAAATGATCACACTGATATGAGCTAATTCCTCTCAGTTTCTTGAGACTGATTCTCTCCTACGAGGCTCAAAACATTCAAAACTTGCTTTCTTTTTGGTGGGAAGGAAGTTTTTTATCCCACACTGTTTTATGAGAGTTCATATCAGAAAAATAACATCTCTCAGTATGAGATAAATTAACTGATGAGATCCACTGAGATTAGCTCCATTGGTCAGAGCATGGTGCTAATAACACCAAGATTGAGGGTTCAATCCCTGTATGGGCCATTCACTAAAGATTAGGCCTTGATGATCCTTGTGGGTCCTTTCCAATACAGAATATTCTGTGAAATCTGTGAAAGCAAATATTGTCCCCCATCAACACCATGCTGAAGTGAATTCAAGGCCAGGTTGGCTGGAGCTCTGAGCAACCTGGTCTAGTGGAAGGGGTGTCCCTGCAATGTCAGGGCAGGGTAATAGATAATCTTTAAGGCCTCTTCCAATGCAGGCCATTCTGTGGTTTTATGATTCTGCGTCGAACTCTTGGGCCTGAAGCAGTGATGGCCTACGCACCGACGTATTTTCCTTTAGCTACAGAAACAGCTTCACACCCCACATCCACCACTTGTCCTTGTCCCCGCTAGGAACCCCACACTCCTACAGGGGTGCCCATAGAATGGCTTCTGGCTCAAATTAAAACAAAAATTTTAAAAAATGCATTTCAGTACCTCAGGTTATCCTGCAGCCTTACAGATATATGTCTACAGGTATATGTCAGCAACATGTCAGTAAACTGCTTCAAGGAAAGGACTGAAAAGTTGAACTGTAAGTCAAAGAATGTATGCTGCCTTAAACAAAGTTGATTTCAGCAATGTCAAACCTCAAACTTCTGTTGAACATCACAGTGATTCCATTTATCCAGCAATATTTGATTTCAGTTTATAGCTTCCTTACCTCACTTGGCTGTCAAGAGTATATTTAATAATTTTAAATCAAATGAAAACTTGTAGTTGGTAAAATTAAACAACATCAATAAGTGTTGAAATGACAAAGCATTGGATCTTGCTGGCAAAAAGAAAAAAATCAAGAAAATTAAATTTTACTTGAAAGATTGTGTTAATGTGTCTACAATTTATCCACCTTTGAGAAAAAGCAGCAAACTGTCACTAATTAACCAAAGGTTTATAAAACACTATTGTAGGGTGCTCACAGATTTAAAAAACCGGAGGAGTCTGGATGAAATTCACTGTAAAATAGGTGAAATTATATTGTTTGAATGACTGGCATTGACCCTGAATTACCTTTAACTCACATTTTATTGTCATTAAAGCAGTTTATCCTGCAGAATAAGGAATACTGAAACATCCTAAATTTGACAGCAGGTCACTTCTTTGTACTAAGCAAAAGAGAAGTAAAAGCTCTGAGATGGATAAGAGCATTTTCAGACAGACAAACTGAAGTGCAGTCAATCATTTCCCAGTCCTGTATTTCTATTCCAGAAACATGTAAAAGCCTTTCACATCTAACTAACTGATACCCCAGCATCCTTCCCTGCTATTTTATTATATGAACACAGACCTTTGTTATACAGACGATCACCACAATTTGTCAGGCAGGCTGAGCCATTTTTGGAAGCTGAACTACTCAGTTTAATTCTACTATCCCCACTAATGTTCCCATGTCTGGGTCTGAGACACTGTGTTTTGTAACCTTTTTTCACAAAGGGAAAAGTTGCATTTGCTGTTTTGAACTGAACCTGGGGTACAAAGGCCATGGCTGCAAATAGAGAGGGATTATTATTTTGCCGCCACCTGCATCTGGCAAATTTCAGTGTTGTATGCAGCCCTTCTCTTTGGCTGACATTAATACCCCAGAATTTTAGACATGTGAAAACAGACAGTGATGACCACTGGCTTATAATTGTAAGACTGAATCACACTGAGCTTAACAAGACTTACATAGTTCTGATAATTCAATTGATAATTGATTGTTTTATATTCCTATTGAAGAAATCAATTTCATAAAAATGTTCTTGTTACCTGCTAAACCAGTAAAATATATAGTAAGCATGTCACAATAACAGGAGTTGGTGTCCTTGAAAATATTTGGGGAGTTTCTGGAATCTGAATGTATTACTCCTTAAGAAAGGATCTATATGCATACCTTTTACACTGCGTTTGACTTAAACAATAGCCATTTATTCAAAATCCATTTGTTTTTCTAGTTATTAATGCTCTTTATGGGTAAAATTCTGGCTATACAAGAATTTTAATTTCTTAATCTGTGAGTCTTAAATAAAGAAGAAATTGTCTGCAGCACAGACTCTGATGTATTTCCATACAAAAAATTAAAAAGCCCAAAAAAACAAATGTCATGGTTTGAGCCTGGCCAAATGCCAGGTACCCCCAAATTAACACAACCACACCCAGGGCTCATGAGTTGAGATAAGGAAACCTGGGAGAAGACGCACTTATAATAGGCAAAACAGGACTAACTTAGGTTGCAAAGTGATCTAATTTATTACTAACAGAGTCAGAGGAGTAAATGAAAAGTAAAATAAACCCTTCAAGGCCACTGTTGCTCCGCTCACCCCCGTCCCTCCTTCCCAGCAGCTGCACAAGGGAACAAGGCATGGGGGGTTAGGTCAGTTCATCACCCAGATCTTCTTCCCCTGCCTGGGGAGAGGCTCTTTTCCTCTGCGTAGCCATGGGTCTCACTGTTGGCAGCCTGCCCGACACTGCTACAGTGACACTGGTCCCCTCACAGGCAAGCAGTCTCCCCAAAACTGCTACGG
>VZRN01004181.1:222263-260307 GCA_013397935.1 Dasyornis broadbenti
GATCTCAGCATTTCCCGTGGGCCCCCATGGGCTGCAGGGGCACCCCCTGCTTCACCATGGGTCTCACCACGGCCTACAGAGGCTGCAGAGCTCCGGCGCCTGGAGCTCCCCCTCCCCCACCTTCTCCACTGACCTTGGTCTCTCCATGCTGTTTTCCCTCACATACTCTCACCTACTCCTCCTCCTCTGGCTAAGGAAAAGTGCGTGCACCCATTGTTTTGATATCTTCTTAAATATGTTTTTCACAGAGGCGTAACCAACATCTCTAATTGGCCCAGGCTTGGCCAGCAGCATGTCCATCACCTCAGAGCTGGACATGGTGAAGGCTTCGAGAAGCTTCACAGAGGAGCCATCTTTGTGGGCCCGCCCCCTCCCCCCCCCCGAAAAACCTGGGCCAAGCTAAACCATGACACCAAAACTCACAAAAAAACCCCAACACCAACAACAAAAAGCCTCCAAACAACAAGAAAGAAACAACCAAAGAGATCCTGAAAATAAAAAGAAAATGCTTCTAAAACACTGAAGGATCAAGACTAACACACTGAGATGCCCTGAAGTTCCAAATCCAGCTTCTGGAATCTCAGCATTTATTATCCAGCTACAGATATAGTTTTGATAATCCTTTCCAGAAATAAATTATATAAGAATTTAAAATATATAGGAAAAACCTTGTGCCCCAAATAAAAGCATTGATAATAATATTTGGTAAGATCATCCTCCAAAGTCTGTTCTAGCATCTGTAGTTTACTCCATTTTGAGATCTATGCTTGACAGAAAAGTATCCTTCATGCACCTTCACATCCTTTTATTTACACATTGAATACTTTGAAGTAGATACTTTGCTTTGCAAATTCTTGTGCAGAGGAGTTGGGTGTGTAACTTAAGAGTAAAACAAAACAGAGAAGATGGTTGTTTTTCCAAGTCTGTCCTGGAAGATGACTTGCTCCAGTTATACCCTAGACAAAAAATTTTATTAAAACTTTCTTTTAGTTTTAAAAAGCTAATTTATTACAAACAGTAAACAGGAACCATTTTAACTGCATACACCTGCCATCTTGGATTTATATTTCAGTAAGTTGAGGTGGTACTCAAAATTTTATGGAATTCTCTGGAATAAAGACTATTAGCACTATTACTGCTAATCACTCCTTTTTTTCCCTTGCAATTTGTTAGGAGTTAAAGAATATGCCGATGTTAGGTGATTAAGAGTAATTGACCAGCTTCTCCAATGTTGTACAGCATTCTTAAAAGGTGATTCAGGTGTAATATGAATGGAAATTAATTTAAAACCATAATGTGCTCTATTGTATTGAAATGAGAGAATATATTTGGATTTTTTTTTCAGTAGTTTGGCATGATTTTAATAGAGTAGAAATTAGTTAATAATGACTATGTTAAGCTTTTTTAATGCATTGTCTCATATCTCTGTATTCAACTTGTCACAAATATTTTTTAAAGTATAACCATATCTTATCACTATAAAATGTGAAAAGTGCTGAAACACTTTTTAAAATAGTTGAGACTTCTTTCTTACTAGAAAGAAGCACACAAGAAAAATTGTTCTTCATTTTATAGAGACATTGAGTTGGAAATATGCAAAACAATTGATGCAAAGCTAATACTAATTCCAAATAAAGAAAATCATTCTCAAGAGCCAGCAGTACATTGTAAAGTATGTAAAATATTTTCTTCTTACAGAGTAAGATAAAGATTTCAATAAAAAATGAAAGTGGTAGGAAGGTACATTTGCTTAATTGTGTCTTGCTTACATATGATAACCATTAGCCTTCTGTAAGACTTTGTCAAAAATGGCTCAGAAACCCTTTCAGAACGACATCCCTAGAACCAAATTCCAAAAAGTAATTAACTGGAATCACTCTGGTGCCAGATGTAATAGAGAATTAAATCTTTCACGATCCACAGCAGTAACACATGCATCAAGAAAACCATGTTTAGTCTCCCTCTCTCCTACAAAATCTGAACAGTGATGTCCAAAAAAGTTTTCAAATAATCCTTCATAAGGCTGTATGTAAGGTGGAGAAATGAAAAAGGCACCATGCAGAACTTGAGCATTTAAAAGAGATGCAGTTTGTGTTAGCACAGGAAAATCCACCCAGAAGTCATGCAAGTGGTATGTTACACACAGGGCAGACTTAAAAGGGTTAGGGTTTGAAAACAAGCTTTCTCACCATAAAATATCTTTGCAACCTGTCTCCAAGATCCTCTCACCAATGTTAGATACTTAAACATTCATTCAGTACCCTCATCTTTCTTTATGTTGTGGTGGATTTATTGTTCCCTCTGATCCAATCCATGAATTCTGATACAGCAGAAATTAAAGATGTTTTAGTTAAATAATTTCCTAGGGTTTTGATAAATTTTCGAGATGTTTTAACAATGAAAAGGCAGCACATGGCACTTAACAAGGAGGAAATTCTTTGTTCATGCTAACTTTAATACTGCCTTTTTAGAATAATGACTAACTCCCCCTTCAAACTCTCTCAGAAGAAACACATTATACACAGGAAAAGTATAATTTCTTGTTCACACTGACTTCTGTCGAGAAGTGCCCAAGAGTCCACAGCCACTTTGTCGCAACAGACCGGGGACTGCCATTTCAATAGAAAAGAGACATATCCTCAACTGTATCTTGCCTCTGATGTCAAAAAGGAGTGAGATCCCAGTTCCCCTCTGTATAAGATTCATTTTTGCTCCAACTCTTCTGGAACTGAAGATCATTTCTATCCTTTGCAGAGATTTCACAAAAAGTCTCCAACACTAACTTAAGTATCATGGTCTGTTCTCTCTGCTCACTAGAGCTTAAAATACCCATTCTGCTGAAGCAGAATTCTTAAATATTCATCTCAGATGCTTCATTTAAAAAGAAAGTGGAGGTAAGTAAAGGAAAAAAAAAAATAGGAAACACCTCACCTCATCCATTTTTCTCCTTAACAAAGAGTCACTCACTCCAGAGTATCGAGGTCTTTGTTTTCTAACCCTGCTTCTGTAATCACCCTATAAAATAAAGTGACATTTGACATCTAACAGCATTTACATGGCAACAGTAAAGAAGAATGGAGCACTTTGTTCCTTAGAAGTGTTCCAAGGTCCCCATTAGGGATGCAGCCTTTCCTTGTAAGATCCACCTCAGCTGAGGATTCCTACACCCTGATTAACTAGAGCTGTTAAACTCTCTTAATGCAAGGTCTAACACCTTGAAAAGTGCAGCACATGCCTTTTCCAGGCATTTTGGGAAGACACAGATTTTTCGTCAAGTTGATCAGACCAAAAGTGAACCTTTCATGTGTGAACAAGAAAACTAGAAGAGTGGCTAAGAGAGAAATCTGATCAGAGCAGTGGACAAGCTAGGGTGGAAGGAGAAGCATGAGAAAAAGGTCAGTGTAGTACTGTACCTAATGTCCAAAGCACTGCAAAAGGTCATGAGCAAATAATGAAAATAAAAAAATAAGTGCCAAGAGGAAGTCCGAAGACCTGCCACCTGGCGTGCTGAGGAAATCTTAGCCTAGGAAAGCTCACGTGCACTGTGACTGTCACTCTGCCATTGGAAACAAACCAGGTCTGAAGCCACAGGAATAACTTAAGAGCAGGAGAAGAGGTGAGACCAAATCTTCCAGGTTTGGCAGATGATAAAAAGGGAGGAGATCTAGAGAAAACAGCTTTGAAATGGAAGAGAATGTGTTCACACCTTCAGGAAAGAAGGTGGAGTGCCTCTATTTCTCTGCAGAGGTTAAGTATTGTAGCACAATTATAGTAAAGATTTTGTATCATGGTTATTTGCTACCGGCACTATGGCAACAGTATGGTAGAGAATAAACATTGTGTAAAGTGCCTTAAATTCTTTCCCACACCCCACAAAATGTTAGTAGTACATTCACAGCACAGTACAGCACCAAAATCTAAACGCATTTTCAGTGTGCTCTATACCAAATTAGTGTTATTTTGTTAAAATAATAATTATAAGAGGAGCTTACCTACATTCCCACATGAAATAAACTTTCTCCATAAGAGTATTTATCTTTCTAAATATTTTTATGAGTATACAAAGGGAGGTAATACACATTTCAGCCTTGAGGACAAAAATGAAGACACAAAATGCAGGAAAATATCACTTATATTAAAATAATCTCCATTATATTCTATTTTGAAAATGAATGCTTATGCATTAATTAGCCTAATAATTAGACTATGATATCTGGATTACTTCCATCAGATTTTACATCATAATCTGAGGCACTGGAACAAAGCTGAGAAATAAATGCATTTTCAAAATTGCATCATAAAGAAACAATAATATTTGATTCTTCAGGAAAATAGAAAATAGAATAGAATATTTGAAGAGCCCAAGTAATTTTAAGGTTGTTTAAACATTTTAATCCAATATATCTAAAATATTCTAAATTGTACCAAAGATTGCATTTTAGAGATACTCAGAGCAGATTTCTTCCTATGACTGTGAAGACTATTTTCTTAAATTTGATTTTAAAAAGAAAAGTGTTTTCAAATACCTAAAAAAGACACTAATTTTTTTTTAATGTTTCTTTACCTCTAAGATGAGAAACTGGCAAGTGGAGTATTGCTGCTAATATCGTATTTTGAAAATCTGCACCAGCATGGAAAGCTCTCATGTGAAGACATTTAATCCAATCCTTCTTTTCTGGTGAATGCACTTAAAGAAAAATATTATTGCCAGTCAATCTCTGCAACCCTGGAGGGAGTACTGATCAAGTTTTACTGCTTGACAAAACCATTTAGGGTCAGGAGAGACCGTAAGATGATGACCAAGTCCACTCATCTTATGGTTTTTTAAGGGATGCATCAACTTTCTCCTAAGATGCTACACTTTATAATACTTGTCTTTAGACTTAACTGTCTGTATCAAAAGCAGGATGACCGAGGGAGATTATTACTTATTTCATGTTTGGTGACTGAAAAACATCTGTTTTCTGGAGAGGTTAACATCGATTAAGGTTCATTTTGTTGTTCAATGTAAGTTACATATGTTACAAACCTGTTTAAACACAGAAGAGCAGAGAAAACTAAGTCTGTGCAGATAAAGTGGATCGAGCCCAGAAAGCTTCAAAATATATCCAAAAAATGTGATTACAACCGAACAAGGTTAGATGTTGGTGCCAAAAATTTGATATATTTTATTTAATATAAAAGAGGAAAAGAGAAAGAAAGACAAACGGAAGAACGAAAGAAAACGAAAGAGAGTTGTGCATGTGTCTTGGTTTGGAAGACAGGTGTCTCCTAAGGAAGGTGGAAGCCTGCCTTAGAATAGAGGATATGACCCCTCTCCCTCCAAATTATTATAACTTCGAAATCAAAGGCTCTCAGGCAAAGATATGGGAAAAGGAATAACAGATCTTTACTCGTATCTATAACGAGGAAAACAAGCATCAATAACAGTAGTAATAACAAATAAACAAACGAGAAACCCGGTGGCAGCTTTCTCTGAGCTGCCAGACACCGCCCCTCCCCTTTGGAGCAGTTACGGTCACGGCCGGCAGGGGGCTCTGTCGGGCTCCCGGCAGGGCAGGGGCGATGGCTCCCGCGCAGCTGCAGGGGGGGCTGTGGCGTGAGCTCAGGTCCCCGATGACTGATGGAGGATGGACCGGAGGTCAAGACGGGCTGGGAGCTGCAGTAGCAAACCTTGGAACAGCAAAACTGGGCTGCAGAGCTGGTTCCCTTGGGTCGGCGAGCAAAAGGGTGGCAGAAACTCTGCAGTGGTGGCAGAAGCTGCAGTGCATCCTGGTAGGCAGGGTGGGGGATGAGGTTCAGCAACAGCTGAGCTTTCCGCGTGGCAACCACCGTATGGAGCCAGGGAAGGCGCATACTCCAGGAGCAGGGGAGGAAATGGAGCTGGGGTCCTGCACTTCTTTCCTCCAACGAAGACTCATCCAGCAAGGAAGGGAAAAAACAAGGCAGTGTTGGGGTCCCGCAGCAGCAGAGAAAAAACAGCCCAGCCGTCTTCTGCAAGGTCCAGGGAACGAGTGTGTTTGCCAACGGCCAGGTACCTTTTTCTTCCCTTGCCACACCTGGCTTCATTTTAGTCTCTTAAGTGCATTTTTTTCTCTTAAGTACCCAGTTGTTAAGACTCGTTCAGGTATCCCTAGCCATAGGATGGAAAAATTCCCAACCTCCAACAGCATGGGAGGTGGGGGAACAGAGAGAGAGTGACAGGGTAGATAGAAACACATCACCCTTCTGAGGGTCTCAACGACGTCTCGGTGCTCCTCTCCATCTGCTCTTCTGGGTGGTGAGGGTCCCCTGCCACTGCCGCGGTGCCAAAAAATATAGAATCCAGTGGATTAATATACGTTTGGGCCAGGTGGGAATGCCCACGTGCCTCCCCTGCAGTGGGCTAGGTTTGACACTGTCCCTCGCAACACTGTGGATCTGTTGCATCATCTCTGGTGCAGGGTCTGGGGACCCCTTTGGGGACAGCCTTTGATGGGCCATGGCACCCCTTCTGATGTGGAGAAGCTTTTTCCGGGATGCAGGGCCCCAGAGCTTGGCTCCTCTGCAAAGCGTTCACTGCCTCGAGCCAGAGGCTTTTTTGCTACACACCCAAAGCCTCTCTTCCTCCCATCCTTTGGTGTCAGGGTCAGTGCAGCCTGATAGCCC
The DNA here is from genome assembly GCA_013397935.1 of Dasyornis broadbenti. Classification (NCBI taxonomy): domain Eukaryota; kingdom Metazoa; phylum Chordata; class Aves; order Passeriformes; family Dasyornithidae; genus Dasyornis; species Dasyornis broadbenti. Next base: position 228,912 of record VZRN01004181.1, read on the forward strand.
TGGGGCTATGGTTTCCACTCTGAAGGTGCTAAGCTTGATGCCTTTGTGAATGAATTCTCTACCAGCCCTGAGTTTTTACTTTATCTTATCTCCATCAGTGAGAAGTTCAGGGCCCCATTCAGGGCTTTGGTGGTTTGCTCTGCAGTGTTTGTACAGTTTTGTTATAACAGGCAAAAGTCCTTCATGAAGATGTTTAGGCCATAAATTATAACATTTCAGCCTCCGACGACATGCTGTTTCTGTTCAAAAAAGCAAAATTCACACTGCCAAGGTTTGCAGGTGAGGTGCACCTGCAATACCTTTTCAGGTACATAAGTGATAATTATATAGGTATTCATAAACCCATCACAAATCCACAAAGTGCTTTAATACCTGAAGAATCGAGGTCACTGGAAAAAAAGGCTATAAAGCACTAACTTCACAATGAAGTTGTCTGGTGTCATTCTGAAGTTTCCAGTTTATGCATTCCTTCCTCATTTGAACATACAAACATCTACTAAACAACCTTCTTTAGGTGAATGATACACACACACAAAAGAAAAACTATGTTCAGGAGCTACACTCTCTCCCTCTGTAGCTGCGGCCTACAATCAGGAAATCAGAAAGAAATGAATAGTCTAATGCACAACCAAAGTGACTATCAAAATTAATAAAAATAGTTTTATTTTAAAATTTCAAATAATATTTTGGCAAAGCTTTTAACACAAATTAAAGTGTTTCATATCCATTATGGTTTGAATGCAATGGCAATAATTTATCTTTTTGTGGAGTTCAAAAAAATTCAACGAAAAAGTAATACCCTCTCATTACCAGAGGATTTCCTTTAATGTGTGTCTATTTGTAGCTAATTTCTAGTTCCTAACAACTTGTAATGAAAACTCTTATCTTTTTTTTTTTTCGGTGACATTTCTATAAGTTAATTCCCTGAAATGGGATGAGAGGAGAAACAAAAATGCAGTTAAATCGAAAATCACCAGCCTGTTTACTGACTACTTTACTGCACATATCACGTCACCAACATTATACTTAACTGCCTCTACCAGTAAAAAATATATTAAATAATCTTGGGAAATTAAGATATGATAATTTCTGAATAAATTTACTTGATGTTTTTGAACTGTAAATTTTACATGCAAAAATGTGGCCTTTCAAAAACAATTTTTAAAATATGTTAAAAATAAAACACTTTAGTGTTATCTCTCACTGGATTATGCTCAAAAATATTATAAAGGATCAACTTAATACAGCTGAGAATTTTACTTCTTTAAGGAGTTCTGTCCATTACCTTGAATACACTCCTTTGAAAGTGATATGTACTAAAGTTATTTTTTGCAAGACTCTTTATAAAGGAAAATTGATGTGCAAGAAAAAGATATAAAATTATTCAAAGGCATGCTTTAAGGAAAAACACTGAACAGCCGGGATTGTCTCTGCCATAATGCCCTCTTCTCACTGCTGTAACTCTAATAAAAACATCTAGGAAACACAAGTCCTGATTTTTAAATTTCATATATACCACCCAGCAGGTTGGATATCCCTGGGTGCTGTTTGCCTGGCTAGGGCTGCCAGGGTCTTCCAGCCCCTTCTCCAGTGGTATTCCCAGAGCTGGAGCTCAGACAGGCTGGGCAGTGAGCCATGGGCCACCTGGAGAACCTTGCTCAGCCCCACTCAGGGCCAGGGCAGCCCAGACACCAACTCGACCCCAGCAGTGGCAAAACTCTAGTCCAGGACATAAAAGAGACAAATGAGTAATGTAAGAATCATCAGCCAACTGAGAACATGTCACGTTAATATGGCAATTGTGAAGTACTTCTTGGAAGAATGAGACAAATATCTTTTAGGTGTGTCAACACCAATCCAAATTTGAACTATCCTAGAATACAGCTTAAATTTTGCAGTCACTGTACCTGTATGGAGAAAGAAGTTACTTTGCCTTTGTAGCCCTTTTGCACAACCTCCCCTCAATCTTTATTAACTGTGTTGCGTATTTGTTTGAAAACCATCAGTGTTATTCATGCTTGGTATTTATATTATACCATGCTTGATATTTATACATATATATAGAATATTATATTATATATTTCACATAAAGTTCCCAAAGCCCTAGTTCATAAAGAAAACATATAACCATTCTTTTCCCCGGTGAATCTGATTTCTTACTGAAACATTTGGATAGCTAATCACACATATCTGTGTGTACCTATACATTGACATATCATCATATGCATACGATTATACATATGTATCTTTTATTCAGCTACATCTATACGTGAAATTAGGCAAAACATACATACATTTCTGTGTGTGTCTGTGTGTGTATCTATATGGAAACACAAAAATATTGACATTTTCTTACCTTGTGAAGTCACAGTCTGAAATACTGATAAGGACAAACACACAGTTGTGGGTGTTATCTGCAAAAACTCCCTCTCTTTCAGGAAGTGTTGAGGCAACAGACTAGAGGTCTCTTCTCCCAGAGATAACCTTCTTGAGGCAGTGCAATTGCAATGCAAACCAACAGCCAGCCCAAAGCGTTCTCTGACCCAAGAAATCACTTTGAAATAAACCAAGGTAAAATTCCCTTTTCAAGAGGAGATTCATCAATTTTGAGGATTAAATATACTGGTTTACATTTTTTCTCATGTCAGCAAAAAATCAAAGAATGGCTTCATCAAGCTGTGACACCAAACACTGAAGGAAAGTTGGGTTCAATTCAGTCACATACCAATAATTTCCACTCCTTTTTAGCATCACAGCATAGATTTCTGATGGACACCAAAGGTTTTAGGGTGGTTTTGAATTTTTATTGTTTTATGAATTGAAGAAGGGTATTGAACCAAACATGAGAGATCTTGTTTTGATGAAAACTCCTCAATAACCCCAGGAAGAAGAAAGGCTGAAACCATACAATTTGATGACCTCTATTGCACTGTTCACATGCCCCAAGTTGTAAATTCTTGTGCTCCTAACTTGAGAAACTCTTGCCACTGTCCAACTTTTAAAGTCAGGAATTAAAACAGCTTGTCCTTCAATACTTTGAGTAATTAATTTTATGACAATTACATAGAGGAATCAAGGAAGTTAACATTTTTGGATTACAGGATTTTGATTCATGTTTACAGTTTCATTTTAATAGCTAGCAAACATTGTTCTTCTTCAAAACTCAGAGAATTTAACTACAGAGCTAAAGTTATAACAAAGAAAAAAAACAACAATCCTTCAACACCTCTGTCATACTTCTGATTGAATATCTTTTGTGCGAAGGCTGTCATTGCAAGTACAAATTGCTTGGGGTTGAAATCTGCCATGCAAGGCTGGTGGTCGAAATGAATCCTTAAGTATTCTCAAGTAACAAGACTTTGCTACCACCAAAGAAGTTGCAAGTGTTCAAACACATATTTCCCTGGGCTGCTGAGAAACACGACCCTCTGAGCAGTTAAATGTTATTAAGTCAGTGTCTTTGTCTTTCTGACAACGTTAATAAATTAGTGCTGGCATTCATGTTGTAGGACATAATCATTTTTGGCGTGATGACTGGTTGTGCTAGACTGTGCCATATGTCAAAGAATCGCAAGAGCGTCAAATTTCTCTCACCCCACCTGAGTACAATCACGCTCTTCTATTTGAGGCAAGACTACAGCTTAATCCTAGAGCTTGGATTAAACTAGACTTCCCTTGTCTGACAGAAAGATGCTTATGAAATGCAATCTCACACCTTTTTGCTACCAGGCCTTTTTTGTTGTCTTTGTTTAGGATGTTGCTAGTACCTTTTTGTCGTTGTTGCTTTTTACATGCATACATACATTTATATATGTGTAAAACAATCTAAAAATTTTGGCCAGTCAGACACACATACACTGGAGGTTTCTCACCAGATATTTCCTGGATTTCCATCAGTAATATTTTCAGCCCAATTACAGCACTTACCACAACATTTGGATGACATTTGCCTGATAAAAGTATACAAGATAAAAGAGTACTGTAAAAAAACACACGGAAATTTAGTTCAGAAAGTAATAGCCCTTTTTAGAAATGGCTGTTCCCAGACCTTCCTTTGCCTCCCACCAACCAAGTTACTCTTTTTTTTGTTTTTTTCCAGATAAGAGTTTTAAGAGCAATTCTTGATTCACTTCAGACCACCCCCCCCACCCCACTCCTTTCCATCTGCCTGTGAGCAGCGTGTAGGATGTGCCATGCTGGTGGTTATGGATGGCAGTGGACGTGGGTGCTGGTCTCTGCTGTTGCACTCCCTGAATCTCCAACACATCACTGAGGCAGCTTAGCCTGCCCAGGTCTCTCCTACATGGTTAGAAGGAAGGGGTTTATTCTCTGTATCACTAAGGTTAGGACAACTAAGTTTTGTCACTGCACTGCTAATATTTCAGGGAGTTCTGGAGATATTTAAATTCTGCCTGTTATCATATCTCAGCAAGTAAAAGTACCAACAGGTCATCAACTAAAATATGCTCTGCCTATTCACAAAAGGCAAATGCACTGGGGGAATACGGCATTTGGGAATAAGGCAACTGACAGAAGTGGCCCTGCAATATATTGGTCTGCTTTAGTCTCAGGCAAGAAATAATTAGTCTCGTTTAATAGGTTAATTTAACATGATCAGTCAAATCACCTCAGCATTTTGAAGACCACAATCTGTTTTATCCTGAAAAGAGGAAAAAATAGTTTTATCTATTTATGTATGCTGAATATGAACCCAATTCAATTCTGTCTTTTTAGCGAGATGTCCTACTTATATTTTCCTTCTGAAAGGAGGCTAGAGCAAGGCACCTCCTCATTTTAGGGCAGCAATGAAGACAACAAGCCCAGAATGGAGTACAATTTGAAAGTAGTAATTTCATGCTTATGTCTTTGGGGACATAATTGAAAAGGGAAATAAATTTAGATAGCTCTCAGTAACTATGTTATGCAATCATAGACTTTCACTTATGTTGTCTTATACACTGAAGTTTTCTAAACAGTTATTGCATAAAGAATCATACAAAATCCTCAAGTCTAAATTTGAAACAAATAAGTTTGTGTTATGTGTGGACAAGATGAAGTTTATAAACAGAACATTTGACTCAAATATAGAAACTTTCATTTCAATATTCACTAGACAAATATAAATTAATCTCTGAAGATGCTGTTTCTTCTGTTTTACATGTGAAATCTATTTTGCACAGAGAGGGTAATTACTGTACATTCCTTTTTCCTCCAAGTGGAGAAATTGGAATTACTTTCACATTCAAGAGACAAAACTCCTCTTTTGCTGTCACTAAGGTTCAAATTATTTTAATTGTTTTTGTTATTTGTTAGTTCTTTCAATCAAAACATTCAAATTTCACTTTTGAAACTGTTAAAGAAGTTTGAAGTCACAAAACTTGAGTTAGTAATTTAAGTATAAATAAATATATTCATCCATATTTGCATAAAATAGGTCTACAGGTCTTATTTTTTTTTTTTTTCTATAATCACTTACTGTTTTAAACAGAATTTAAGATGTCCTGATTTCTTATGTTTTTATGGTAATAACTGCTTTGATAATACCAAACACATTATATATAAGCCTAGTGAATCTGAATGTGAAAGCATTCAGTTCTTCACAAGGCACAGTCATTATCACTAATCAAAATTGGTATTGGAAATACTTCAAAATGCACAAAAATACTTCCCTGACATTTTAAGCCTATCAAAGGAACACCGTAGCTTCACGTTTTTAGATAAAACTTCCTTCCTGTGATTTTTATTTAGGAATTTTCTGTTGAAGGATTGTATCAAATTGCTTCCAAAAAAAGCAACTAATGTAGTATCAACTCTTTCTCCCTGTTGTGAAATAAAACACAAAGCTTAGAAAAGAAAGAATAATGCTAGCATTAATATTTCCCTCACTCTTGAATGTTTCTCATTAGTTCCTTTGTGCTCAATTTTATACTATAGATTCATAGACTCACAGAATAATTTAAGTTGGAAAAGACCCTTAAAATCATTAAGTCCAACCATTAACCCAGCACAGCCATGTTCACCACCAAAACATGTTCTTAGGTGAAACATCTACAGTTCTTGTAAACCCCTCCAGGGATGGTGACTCCACCACTTCCCTGGGCAGTTCCAGTGCCTGATAACTCTTTTGGTGAAGAAATGTTTTCTAATATCCTATGTAGACCTCCCCTGGGGCAGGCTGAGGCCATTTTTTTTCATCTTAATACTTGTAACCTGGGAGAGGAGACTGAACCCCTCCTGGCTACACCCTCCTTTCACAGAGTTGTAGAGAGCAATAAGGTCCCTCCTCAGTCTCCTTTTCTCCAGACTAAACACTCCCAGCTCCCTCAGCTGCTCGTCATCAGACTTGTGCTCCAGACCCTTCCCCAGCTCCATTGCCCTTCTATGGATGGGTTCCTGCACATCAATGCCCTTCTATTCCAAAACTTATTACAGGATTTGAGGTGCAGTCTCATCATTGCCCAGTACAGGGGCATGGTTACTGGCCAGTCTGGCAAGCGACAATACAGGTGGTCTTCTTGGCCACTGGGGCACACTCTGGCTCATGTGCAGCTGCTGTCAATCATCACCTCCAGGTCCTGAGGCAGCTGTCCAGCCACTCTGCCCCAGCCTGTAGTGCTTCCTGGGGTTGTTGTGACCTAAGGGCAGGATCTGGTACTTGGCCTTGTTGAACCTCAGACCACTGGCGTCAGACTATCAATCCAGCCTGTCCTGATCCCTCTGCAGAACCTTCCTGTTCTCCAGCAGATCAACACTCCTGCCCAACTTGGTGTCATCTGCAAACTGACTGAGGGTGCCATTATTTCTCTCTACCAAATCACTGATAAAGATATGAAACAGAGTTTTCCCCAGTATGAAGATCTGGGGACACCACTCATGACCGGCAGCCAACTGGATTTATCTCCCTTCACCACCACTCTCTGGGCCCAGCCATCCAGACAGTTTTTAACTCAGTTTAGAGTGCACCTGCCCAAGTCATGAGCAGCCAGTTTCTCTGGGAGAATGCTGTGGGAAATGGTCTCAAAGGCTTTATTATAGTCCAGGTAAGACAACAACCTCATCCTTTCCTTCATTTACTAAGCAGGTGACTTTCTTGTAGAAGGCCATCAGGTTGGTCAGGCAGGACCTGTCTTCCACAAGCTGTGATGGCTGGGTCTGATCCTCTGGTTGTCCTGCATGTGCTGTGTGATTGTGTTCAAGATGATCTGCTCCATGACCTTCCCCAGCACCAAGGTCAGGCTGACAGCCCTGTAGTCCCCCATAACTTCTTTCCAGCTCTTCTTGTAGATGGCCTCCCCATTTACTACCTCCGTCTTCTGGGATGTCCCCAGTTAGCCAGGACTGCTGATAAATGATTGAAGTTGGGTCAGTAAGCTCTTCTGGATCGCACTCTGGCTGGATTCCACTGTGCCCCACAGGCTTGTGTGTCTCCAAGTGGTGTAGCAGGTCACTGACCCTTTCCCCTTGGATTACAGGACTTCATTCTGCTCCCCATTGCTGTCTTCCATCTCTGGGAGCAGGATACTCAGGGAATAACCAGTTTTTCTTTAAAAGACTGAGATAAAGAAGATGTTAAGAACCTTAGCACTTCTCCCATCCTTTTTTACTATGATTCCCCTGTGTCAAATAAAAGATGGAGAGTCTCCTCAACCCTTCCTTTGCGATTAATGCACTTTTATTGTGTTTTATGGCAGTAGCCAGAATAAGTTCTACTTGAGCTTTGGCTCTTTGAATTTTGCTCTTCCCTGCATACTCTCCTGACATCATTGCAGTCCTCCTGAGTTGCCTGCCCCTTATTCCAGAGGTCATAACTTTTTTTTCCACTGAGTTCCAGCCAAAGTTCTCTGTGGATCTGGCTCGCCTTTTGACACATGGGAATTGCCATTTCCTCAGTCTATAAGATTTTCTTCCTGAAGAATATAATAATATTCAATATTATAATAATTTTGAGGTGGTGGTAGGAGTAGGAAGAATTTAAGAGGCAGATACCATTACTTCTGATTTCAAATTGGTTTTTGATTCCGAAGGCAAAATTAGGAAGTTATTTTAAAAACATGAATTTCTTTTACCTATCATGCTGTGTCTTCTAGTCTACTTCCTGTGCCAGATAAAGCATTACTGGTCACATATTAAAGGATTATATGTTGCACCTGAAGTTCATACATCCAAGTTATTAAATTAGAAGGAATAAAAACATTTAACAAAAATAAAAGTTGAAATAACAGGTTTGTTAAGAATTTCTGCCTACATTTATGAAGTGGATAGGTACTGGTTTTACTTGTTCTGTAAATTGGTATGTGAAGTAATTTTTACCTAAGCTTGCCATGCTATCACAATAATCAACACTGCTTAATTACCATTACCACAAGTGAAATTGCAGTCTAAGCACCAGCAGCAAGGAATTTGCACCAACCTCAATCTGTGTGCATGGAGCAGATGCTCAGCAGTACATATAAGAGTAACAAAAACCTCTCAATATCTGTGAAGCCCACAACCCTAGATATTGTCTCTTAGCCTTTTCTCAGGTTTCAGAAAAATCTACATTACCCTGCTTCTTCAGGTCAGAGTTGATTAGGATTTGGGGTTTTTTTCTGGTAATTTTTGTTTGCACTTTGGAAATAACATTTTAAGGGAACCATTTAGCTGACCACTAAAGATCATATACAGAAGACTTTCAAATCACATCAGGTTGAAAATTCATAACTGAAGTATATATGCTGAAAATTCCTCTTATATGAGCAAGTATAACACGTGGACAGTTTCACACAAAATGAAAGGATCCCATCTCTTGTTACAGCAACTGCTGTAAGTCACCAAACCTCCATCTGTCTTCAAAGGGCCTCTGAACTCACAGAATACCCTCAGTAGATTCCTTCCAAAGACAAAGTTCTTGGAATTTACTGAAGAGGTTAACAGAGCATATATAAACATATTCACAGAAACATATTCACAAAAAAAAAAAAAAAAAGAAAGAAAAGAAAAACCTATTTCTTTATCGGGTACAATAGGAGATTTTAAAGTACTTCTTTGCACATAACCTAAGAGAGCGATTTTCAACTACGGTCTCAGGCCATAAGTGTATAGAGATAAGCTACTTTTTGTGAACTCTGGTCTGCTTGCTCAGAGATTGGAAAGAGCTGCAATAAGAGAATTTCTGTCTGTTTAGGTAGAAAACCAAAATAATTGTGAGTCATCTGTAGCTGATTAGTTCAGGGGAAAAAAAGAGGAAGTTTTCAAAAAGTAGAAAGATTTGATTTGTATTATATTTTCAAAGGAAGTTGGAAGAAAATTACAATATTGCTATGGCAGCATTGTTCTGAGAGGCGAAAACAAAAACAACTTTTGAATCCAAGTGGGGGCTCTATTTTTTTCACTCACACAGATAAAAATGCATGTTCCTATTAAATTAGTAAAATAATAGTATAAAAATGTTTTTATTTACTGATACTCATCAGTTTGCCAGAAATGGTGTAAAGGTGTATGTTTTATGGTTTGTTTTTCTTTTTTTTCAACTAATGTTTGCTTTCTTTAAGAAGTAAGGGCTTCTGCAGTTTAGAATTCCACCCGTGTTACTATCACTTGTATCAAGTCAGGGCATATATAGCAAGCAATGCCTCATTATAACTCTATTTCTGGATGATTTATTAATGGCTGCCATAAATGTGACAGAAATACATTAAGGATATTTTTACTTGAATTTGAGAAGTAGAAATCAGAGACAAGGTATAGAAGCTGCTCCCACTTTACAGATCAAAAGTATTTTCTGAAGACAGACCCATGTGTTCCTAAGGCATTGGTTTCAATGAAAGCTAAACCACTTTTCCCATTCAGAATAAGTTTTAGAAACTTAAGGAAATGTACTGAGGCTTAAATCTGAAAATTAAATCCAGATTTTGTGGAGACATGTAATTACTTAATTATGCATCTATACATTTCATATTGTTTCTTTAATAATTATAAGTGCTTGCATGTTTCTAGAGCTTTGAATTTATTCAAGTACACAATGTTAAGGACCCTAGTCAAAATTGAATATAAGAGATATATATAGATATAAGATATTTGTAATGTATACAATATTTAACTTAGGATTTCCTTTTCATATGCACCATATTTCATTGTATCATATGGAATTTCCCATACTGAAACCAGAAAGTTTTCAATGGATTTCAAATTAGGCAGCTACATTGTATTGCTCGTTATTACATTTAAAGAAAAAAAAAAACCAAAATCAACCAAGCAGTGAAACACCACTTTCTTGCTGGTCAGACAACGGAATACTAGGAAAGGGTCATCCAAGAGCTGCAATCCTGGCGATTGGCTGCCCTCATACACACTGTGTATGCTCTTAACCGCACAGTGTCTCCTAGATTGTCATTAACACACACTCCTCACAATATTAGGAATTAATTGGATGCTAAGCATTTCCATCATTAATAAATTCAAAGTCTGTTACATCTATTAAGTTGCAGGAATATAATTTTTCCTAGTTTTTTATCTAGTTACTTGTACCTATCAAATATCCAAACTAGGCATTTAAGAATAATCATTACCAGTCACATACACCAGTTTAACGAGAACTCATTAAGCAATTACTAACTAAATTCAAAACCAGTGAAAAGACAAGGATGTGGAGAAATAATACATTCAACCAAGTTCTGCAATTATTAACAAGTAGAAATAATATAAAGGAAAAAATAATACTCCTGCATATGGGAAAATGACAATACTTTCCAGATTTAGGAAGTTCCTCACATTTGAAACCAGAGAAGGATATCCTCTCTTTAATGGTAAACCATGATAAAGCATTTCAATGACATTAAAAATGCATAAGGAAATTCAGGTACCTAAAACAGGTTGAGAACATTTCTTACCTTCAGTGTTTCCTTTTGGTTTTTGGGAGACTATCCATCCATCCATCCTGATGGTGTAATTTGCCAACACTTCTAATCCACTGTATATGTGAAGCTGGAACCAGTAATCAATGTCTCTTCAAGATTCAGATGCATAAAGAGACCTTTAGGGAATGGAGAAGTGGTTAATTTATTTTATAAGTTGGCCAAAGAACACATTATTGTCACCTCTGACCTTTTTATGAAGCTGTCTGAAGAATGAAAAAGCTACTTCCTATGCTTTCTGTTTCACTGCAATCTCTCATTTTGACCTTTCAGCAGTCCTGTCATAGTAGGAAGATCCAGGGAAGACTAAGTTAAGGACAAAACCCAAACCATTTATTTCAATAAGCAGCAAGAACAATCCATTAACAAAATTAGACAGCAAGCACAATAAAGGAGAGCACAGTATCACAGACCTGTAATAGATTTTGTTTCCTGTTTGGCAGGATTATGTTCTAATTTTGGCCCTAGGCTGTTGAGACAGGTGGAATTACAGACACAGGAACCAGAGGCCTGCTCATCATGGGGCTTCTTTCTTGATTTATCTTTTCTGAGGACCTCAGATTCAATAGAGAAGCTAAATTATCATTTGTCAATTTCAACCAAGGCTATAATTTAGGGTTTAGATTTAGGAGATATGAAGTCCTAACTCCTAAACTCTTACTATAATGCACCTGCTATAAATTGAATGCACATAAATCCTAAGCTTTTAGCACAGTGAGTTATCCTTGGAGACAATCAGAACCAGGTATGTCCTCAGCAACCTGCTCTAGATAACCATGCTTGAGGAGCAGAGTTGGCCTGGACAATCTCCAGCTGTCCTGAAAAGAATCAACCATTCTGAATTTACTTACCCCCTTCTCAGAGCAAGTGAAAAGTTTCAGCAACTCCAAAAAAAACAGTGCACAATCGTCCAACCCTGCCCTTTCTACTTGCAACACAAAATCCAGGATGAGCTGAACCAGTGACCACTGCTCTCCCTGACTCTGAACCTGTCTCTTGGACAGCATCGCATCCAAATTTACTTCCCAGTGATGTGGCATCACTCACCCTGTGTGGGAAGGTCACAGCACAGAACACATATGTAATATTTTTGTCTAATTTATTTAAACATATTTATAAAGATAATCTTTTACATGTTATACTTGAGTCTGCAGAAGGAACACAAGGTGAAGAAAAGATCCGAAAGCAGTGTCCTTTTCCCAACAAAGGGGAAGAAGGGCCTTATACTGTCACGAATAAACACCAATAATAAGCATTATTACCTTTACAACACCAGTAACATGCATTATTATCTTTAACCAAGTGACAGTGGAGGAACAATTCTCCCATCTTCCTTTCTTCCCATACTGGAAGAGGACATAACTGCTTTTTATATCTTACCATTTTCTCTGTGCTTCCGTCAAAAAATGCACTATTTTACATATTTGCTATTTTCTTTGTTGCTCCATAGAAACACTTGGCACATCTTGAGCTTGTCATCTTTAAATCATCAGTAATTTGTCATTTTTTGGTTTGGGTTTGTACCTTTGGTGTCTCTGATATTGTCCTGCACTTTTGCTCTCAAGGCTTTGGGTACCATGCAGTGTCTTTGCTCTCAGCAGCCCTTGCCATTGCATGAATGAGAAGTGAATTTGGGAAATTGCTCCTTCTCTATGACTTGGTTTAGTTGACAAGGTTTTGTTCAGTCAGAGGTTAGATTCAATGATTTTGCAGGTCTTCTCCAATCTCAATAATTCTATGATCCTGTGAATACGAGGCATAGTTCCCAAAGCATCTGAACAATGGCAGCTCCTAACTTCTTAGGGCAAGAACACAGAAGGGAGAGGCCTCCCCTCTGCTACGAAATCAACCCTTCTTATTCATGCTGTTGTAATTACAGTCAGAATAACAGTGTCCAGTACTAACTCCCCCTGTAATGGGAACCTGTCCATATCTAACTGGTATCTATATTAAATACCACTTCAATTCACCAGAGACCACAGTGATTCTGGCAGACTCCAGAGCCAAGGCAAAGAGAACCACTGTCTGGGTCTAGAATATAAAACATCTGAGTGTTTCACTCTTGGGTCAGATTTTACTTCTAATCCAGATTTCAAATGTGATATAAATGTTCATATTGATGGGCAAAGCATCTTTATCTCAGATCCTCATTTAATTGAATCATATAAGCCATATACAAATGGCAGGTGCTTTTATCACATTTTATAGAATCATAGAATGGCCTGGGTTGGAAAGTGTTTAAAGATCATTTAGTTCCAAGCTCCATGCTGTGGGCAGGGACAGCTTTCACTGGACCAGGTTCCTCAGAGCTCCATCCAACCTGGCCTTGAACATAGCCACAGATGGGGTAGCCACAGCTTCTCTGGGCAACCTGCATCAAGGCCTTATCATCCTCACATCCAAGATTTTCTTCCTAATCTCTAATCTAAACCGACTGTCTTTCAGTTTGAAGCCACTCCCCCTTGTCCTCTCACTCCAGGCCCTTGTAAATAGTCTCTCTTCATCTTTCTTGTGGGTTCCCTCAAGGTACTGCAAAGCCCCGATTAGGTCACCCCAAAGCCTTCTGTTTTCCAGTCTGAACAATTCCAGTTCTCTCAGCTTTTCTGTTTTATTTTTCCCTCTCATTTGAGAGCCACTCTCACAAGATCAAACCTCACACCTCTAACCTGCCTAGTTAGTAAATCCTGGTAGCACAGAAGCATCAAAATAATTTCTGATTCTCAGCTCTGCAGGCAGTGAGTATTTGTGAAGGCACCGAACCAGAGCTCACCTTGTAGAGATCCCTGCAGCACAAACTGCCTCAGGATCAGAAACAGGCTGTGCTAATTATCTTCTGTGACCTCTGCACACTTTGGTTCTGAAGAAGCCCTATTTTTTAAAGGATGATGCTATGGGCCATGGTATATTTTTAATGCCACGTAACAAGTCTCATGTGTTGAGAATAAGAAAGAGATCATCTTTCTGCTTACAATCTTCTTAGGTGCAAAATGTAGAAGTATGATTCAGATTTAGCACATCAATAAAAAACCTCAACTGTCTAGCATTCCTTTTCATACCAACTACAGCATGACAGATAGTAGTCTAGTCTCCCAATATGATTTTTTAGCTTGTATTCCTTACCTGTATGTCTTCATGTACAAACCCATTATATTTCCTTTGATTGCTTTGCTTTTACTAAATTAGGATGTGTTGCAGAGAGTCTTGGGAAAAATAATATTCCTTACTTAAATAATTTTAAGATGCATAAATAATTATTGTAAAATCAGATTTGTCACGATGAATACATTATAGATCAAAAATTACCATCGTGCAATATCTCAGCCTATGCATTTAGAAAGTTGGCATTTTACTCCATACAGTGTAGAACAGATCATGACCTAAAAGTGGAATTATGTTATTGATGGGAGCAGTCTACAAACCCTGGAAGAATGGTGACTTAACACTGAAAATAATGTTTCTGATTATTTCTCAGAAAGGAGATTCTACTCACTCTGAAATTAAAAATACATTTCAGTTGACTTCAGTGTTAAGAGTATCAAGTGCTAATAAACAAACCAATATATCATCTACTGTTTTAGCTCAGAATTATAGCTCTTCCATTTTCTTAGCTTTTGTGAAAAACTGATCCAATTTGAACACAGAAGCACAAATCACTGCAATGTATCATGTACCTTTTGCTCCTCAGAAAGAGCACCACACATTCAATTTCTCATTTTTATGAGATACAAGAACACACATTGTTCAAAACAAACACATTCCTGTGCCAGATACTGTACAACACTACTAAACAAACCTGAACTCAACTACCCAAACTGGTTTTATGAATGAGAAAGTCTGGATAGAGTTGGGCACCGAAAGCAGTTGAGACACAAATACAGGTTAAAGTAACAATATAAATTAGTCAGAATAACGCAGTGTAAAACTACTTGTAGCAAAGAGAATATGAACACCAGATGTATCAAGACTAAATTCTTGTGTGATTTGAATTGGCTTATGCTTAGCCATAAATTCTGAATGTCATCCTGGCTATATTTATCACTAAACTGAACAGATTCAGATGTTGGTATCAATGTTTAATATAGATATGATAAAACTTTGTGATATCTGTTTTAAGAATTATTTAATCCATTAAATAAAACACCAGAAAAGGTTAGTAAAGTCTAATAAACTTGCTATGCAATACGTAAGTCCTTGACCGCCTCTTCAAATATAACTTTAACAGGAGACTTTATGGTTGTTGTATCCTCCTGTTAGCCCATAGTTTTGATATGCACCACAATAATATACATGAAAATAGTTAGAGATTTTTAAAATAGAAATAGATAATTCTAAAATTGTTATCAAATATTCTGATTTTCTCCTAAGATTCCAGATGCTTGTGACTTGTGGAGCTTGCATACTTCTAAGACACTTTAATAACGTTACATTCTAAACATGAAATCTAAACATTTTATGTGTCAATATATCAGTGTAATCGCTATATAATAGTGCTCTAGCAATGTATTATTGATTGACAGAAAGCAATATAAGAAATGTGATGATAATAATAAAGAACAGTTTATTCCTTAATGCAATTTACAATGGAGCAGAAACTTGCTCTGATGATTTTAAGATAAGCTTGCCTCTCTCCAGTAAGACACAATGCAGTAATATCAGTTCCACAAGGAACTCAAAAGAAACCCCTGTCCTGCTTACTATGCTAGTTGACGTGAACAAAACACCAGAATTCCAGCTTTGTTTACAGTAAAGCATACAGGGAATAGTAACAAAATGTGTGCAACATGTTAAAAGTCACACACAGAAGCACCAAGGTGAACTGGGACACTCCCTGCATTAGGCAAAATCCAACAGAATGACTTCATTAAATCCAAATAGACACATGGAAACACACACACACATACATGCAGGTATGGATGTATGCATATGCCCACTTTGTGCAGAGATCATTCTGATCAGCAAATCTCATCTTTCATCATCACAGACAGGCATTTACTACTATGAGATTGCACTCTACAAAGAACCTGTGTAATCTGTATTTTTGGTCTTCCCTACAGTATCTTTCTTAGAATTATGTAGTATTTTTCTTAAGAAAGGACAGCAATGAGGTTTCTGTCAGATACTCAAGCTTTGTGATTCATCATCTTTTTAAGGTGAGGTTAATACAGAAGCTCTGACAGTTGTTAGTGGGAAGAGGGTTTTGGGACTTGTGATATAGATTGAACAGGTTCCCCATGTTATCTGTGAGACAGAAAATATTCTGAGGGAAAAAAACCCAAAATCATCCCTATACTTTTCTTAATATCAATCTGCTTTGAACATCTGGAAATTTCACCTTGTAAGGACTTCAGGTCAGACTAGTTACTTGAAACCCTCTGACAAAAAGATTCACTAGTTTATTACTGTTACATCTCTGGTACTTTCTATAGTATACTGATAATCTACCAGTCAAAAGAAAGCTTCACCCCTGTTGAAAGTATCAAAATCTGTACCAGAGATACGTGTGGTGTAAGAAGGATTATGGCTATTTATGATAAAATTCTTTCATCCCTTATTTTAAACCTATTTTGAACAAAACAGACTGGCTATCATGTTTCCTCCCAAAAACTTTCTAAACCAGTATTTTTATTCAACAGAACAGTAGCCATATCCAATATCCAGACCAACACATTTCCTACTGAGTGAATGAAGCTGGTATAATTAGTAGATAAGCAGCAAAATTTCCTAATTTGTTCACCCCTCCTAGCGCAGAAGTGACATTGTCTTCACCCCTCAATATGCATAAATCAACTCTTCCAGAGTATCCTCATGTGTGGATGCTGGAAACAATGGAAGCCAACAGATAATAAGAAAAATCAAGGAGGAGGGGGAGAGTGGGGTGCATTTTATATGATTGAAAATATGGTTCATGGTTCGACTCTGCACATAAACGAAAACATATTTCATTCATTCATAAATCTCCCCATTATAAAATACAGTTAAGACCCCATCTTACATCTTTAATCTACCATTGTAGTTCTTTGAAAGTGTCTTGGTATAATGGTGGATTTTCAGTTTGGTGTGATTGCAAACATGCTGCATAGAGTTTCTGTCAAGGGATAGAAAGAATGACCCATTAGTCTTGAACTACATGAGTATTGGTTTCAGAAGAAACACTGAAATAAGAGGGGGAAAGAGATAATTTTATAGAGAATAAGAGAAACTAGGTTAGAAAAGAATATCCTGGTTACCCCTTGATATTTGGAAAAGCCAAAGTCTCTTCCTGACTTCCTGAGCATGCAGTTAGAAAAATAATTAAATTGATAATGCTACTTTTCTATTCAATAAGAAACAAAATATAGTTTTGATTTTTTTTTTCACTCTCCATATAACACTAGAAATTCATTCCATATCACATAAGAAATGAAGCTCATTTCTTCCTATCCAATGAACATGTATAACATGGTGCTCAAGAATATCTAGGCTGACACATGCAGGTGTGTGCTAAAATTTCTTAGGTACTCAAAATCCCTTTTCTTCTCTGTTTTTGTCTTTATTCTATGCATTACCTACTGATTTTTCTTTTTTTTCTAAACATTTTAAACCTGTTTAAAAAACACATAGCTGACCTGTTTCAAATTTGCAGCCACTATATTTTAAGAGATCCACACAGTGCAAAAGTAATTTTACTTTCAATTATTCAATCTTTACTAGATCTCTGTTCTCTCCATTTGTTCACAAGTTTTTGCAACAAAGTAGAATTAAAGTCTTCTAAAATGTTAAGCTTGCAACTGAAGTAGTCAACCTTCTGATTTTATTTTCATCCAGGTACACACTTTAAAACAAGCAGAACATGTACATGAAGAAGAAACTCCCAAGTGTTACTCAGTATTCACTGTTCAGTCTTCAGATTTGCACTCAGAATAAACCACAGTATGGTATCATGAAGTTAAATGTAACTACATGGACAGGAAGATAAAATTGCATTTGTACCATAATTGAAAGTCAGCGTGGTACCACAGGATTGTCATTCTCTATATTTGTCAAATTTGATAATTTTTCAAAAGTGGATTAATTTTAAACATGTCTATGTGCTCATATATTTTATATAAAAATGCTTTAATATTTATGCTCTTTAAAAAAGGTTGGTCTTCTTTCAGAAAATACCATAAGCCTGGTGATAGTGCTTTTTACAGCAATGTTGCTGTTATTGTAGGGAGAAGAAAACATTCCAAACTTTCTGAAATGGTGCAGAACACAGAAGTACTCCATTACCTTCCTACAAGGTATTCCATGGTCATCTCAGGTCAGCGAGAGGTGCTTTCACTACGTCTGGCTTTTGGAGTACGGGCTTCCAAATTGGCTCATAACTCATCTCCTGGGGATACTCTTAGGATAGACCAGACAAGGTGCAGAAGTATGAGGCAGTCATTAAAATTGAATCAATTTCCCTGAGAACTGGTATAGAGAGAACCAGACACTATTCAGAGTTTTCTTTTATCATGAAATCCCTCAAATTACACTGAAGTAAAAGCTCGAAGTTTTGTTTACAGTATCCAAAACCAGAAAACTGACATGTGCTTATCTAAACCGTAGCTGAAAAAACAAAAAAGGCTGTGCTTAAAAGATTTACTGTATATTCAATGTGAAGTGTCTAAGCCTGCACTTGACTTCCTGTAGAAGGCTTTCCTGATACACTGTCATAAACTGCTCTGCCAAAAAAATCCCATCTATTCATCACCAATAGTGTTTACTTTGTGGATACATTGGCTTTTATAGTTAACTTCATTTTAGTATTTTGTATAGGGTTTAGATTGATTTAATCTTTCCCTCACTTCCAATCAAATAAATCATAAAAAAACAAACTCACTGAGGAAATAATCTCCTCTTTCTCTAACATACACATTAAAGAAATTCCTTGGTGATGCAGATGTTTATCAGACCAAGTGTCATCTCCTGTACCCAACTGAACTCAAGCAGCTGCTTTCAGCAACATAATCACAAGGCTCCCAGCATTCCCTGTATAGGCTGTGAAGCAAATCTCCAGTGCATGTTATATTTCACATCAGTCTGCATGTTAACAAATGTACTGGTAAAAAATTCTCAGAGGGTAAGAGGTATCCAGTTCAAGCCCTGAGAGGAAATTTTAACCACTTGAAAATGACAGTGGTTTGGGGATAATCACAGACCTCCACTATCGAGAGATACTGCAACTGATATTTCAAAGTCAACCACTTAAATATACTGAAGATTTCAAAAGGAAGGTCATTCAGATAACTAAGATGGGAATATTCCTTCTAAAAAAAGGTCAATATTGTCCAGGTTTTTCCCTCTACAACCTAAGAAATTCCGCAAAAGAACATTTTTCCATTGTCCTTGGTTTATCATTCCCTGCTACAATTCTGGAAGAATTCTTCATTCTGTTCTGACTTGCACTGATGTCAACATTCCTCCTCGAGGTATGAAACAAATTTTTCATTTCTTTGAATATTGGAACTGTAGCAATAAGACAAGAAGTAATGGGCACAAACTGAATGAGGGGAAATTTAGATTAGATATTAGGAAGAAATTTTTTACTGTGAGGGTTGTGAGGCACCAGAATAGGTTGCTCAGAGAAGTTGTGAATGCCCCATCCCTGGAGCTGTTCAAAGCTAGGTTGGATAAGGCCTTGAGCAACCTGGTCTAGTGGAAGATGTCCCTGCCCAAGAGGAACAAGTTGATCTTTAAGGTCCATTCCAATCCTTTAACAGTCTGTGATAATATTCCAAATGAGAAGTATAGATATATTAATATACATATATACATACACACATACACATTTCTATCATGCAGAAGGGGAAAAACACAGCCAAAAAGTGGAGAAAATTCTGAGTTGCCATGGTTATATTTAGATCATGCTTCAACACATCTAGGATCAGAGAATCATGGAATAGTTTTTGTTGGAAGGAACCTTAGAGATCATCTGGTTCCAACCCTCCTGCCATGGGCGGGGACACCTTCCACTGCATCAGGTTGCTCAGAGCTCCATCCAACCTGGCCTTGAACCCTTCCAGGAATGGGGCAGCCACAGTTTCTCTGGGAAACCTGTGCCAGGGCTTTATCACCCTCACAGGAAATAATTTTTTCCTAACATCTAATCTAAACCGACTGTCTTTCAGTTTAAAGCCATTCCCCCTTGGTCTGTTACTCCAGGTTGTGTAAATAGTCTCTCTCTATCTTTCCTGTAGGCTCCCTTCAGGTATTGGAAGGCCACAATCAGGTCACCCCAAAGCTTTCTCTGTTCGAGTGTGAACAATCCCAATTCTCCCAGCCTTTCCTCACAGCAGAGCTGCTCCATCCTCTGATCACCTTGGTGCCTCCTCTGGCCTGGCTCCAACAGCTCCCTGTCCTTGCTGTGCTGGGAGCCCAGAGCTGATGCAGCACTGCAGGTGGGGTCTCAGCAGAGCGGGGCAGAGGGGCAGAATCCCCTCCCTCAACCTTGGAAGAACCAAAGAAGTGACAACCATAATGAACAGAAAATACCATGTGTTCTCTGTGGATGAGACATTAATCTTTCCAGATTGACTGTGTCTTACAGGAGCTTTGGATATTGTGCCATCAATCTTTGCATTGCTTTAGGTTATACCGATGCCATAGAAACAACAAATTTGGGGGGATTATTTCTGTTCACAAAAAATCCTCAATTACTCTTTCTGCAGATTTTCACTGCTGACATGCTCTTGCATTTTAGATACCAATGCCTTATCTCAAGTAAAAAAAAAAAAAAAGAACGTATGGATATGAGAACCTAAATCTCATTAAAGTACTGTAAAAGAAGTGTTCTTTCCTCCTAAAATTAAGTATTCCTTCACCTATATGAAAGGAAAACTACGAAAGTGGTACAAACGGCAACAAATAACTCATTTTGTTCCCCAAACATAAAACTTTTTCTATTTAGCAAATTGTGCAGGTTCATTTGTGTGCGACTTGGTGGCTTTTGTCATCTAGTGGCCACCATTGCCAGTCAGAATGGATTTTTATAAATTTCAACATCATTTGGGCACCTTGAGTACAAATTTACAACATTTTAAAGCACAATGTGAATTATTTTGGCTCACATTTATGTATTTATTGTCTGACATCAGTATTACACTCTACATGTCATTAGTTCTGATTTTTTTTATTCTAGAACACACAATTAAAAGTTACGGATGAGTTTTCATCAGCTGTTGTGAAAATGTGCATGAATTACATCTTAACACAAGACTTTTAGAGTTGTATTCTAGAAAATAGTATTTCATAGTGGATTTTAGTACATCTGTGGAGGATTTGTTGATGTTATTGATGTATTATAAACAGGTATCAGACAAATGCCATCCTTTTTTAAGTAGTTATGACAGTACAGGATCCTACGGACTTGTAGGAACCAGAGCAGACCATACCTGGGTTACCTACCTGGCATTCTGTCTGAAGAAGACCCATCCTGCGCAGGATATAAAATGAGGTCAGAATTTAAATTAAAAGGCCCCCCTCAAGAAAGCCATCCCATTCTGAAGTTGTGACATTTGTGTGCCTAAAGTCTATAGCGCTGTCAGTGAATGAAGCTACCTAAGGAAGAAAAGAACAGCATTATCATCAAAACTTATGATACTCATTAAGTCTTTTGATGAGCATAGGTGAATTTAATTGCTCTTCAGAGCCTGGAAGATAAATCGTAAAACCTGCATACAAAATTAACAAGATCACCTCAAGAAACTGGTGGCTTCTCACTGACATCCCTGACAATAAAATGGTCTTCATATATCCCCTGGGGTTTCATCAGTTTTGAGTAACGCATTTACCATCTGTGCTCATCCCAAACTACTTCTGATAGAATGTCTGAACTTCATAAATATTCTTGGATAAACCACTCTCATGTTTCCTCAGATAAGTGAACAGATAAACATTTAACACACCATTTTTCTGACACAGAACTAGTAAAAGTAGTCAGCTACAAATTGCTTAGATTCATTGAAAAGTTCTTCAGTTTGCTCTGTGAAATCAAAGAGATACCACTCGTTTCTTAATCTTCTTAGATAAAGTATTATTCAGCCCTATCTCCAGTTTTCATCTGTTTCTGAGGTACATGTTCCTTGCCTGACATCCTCTCTTAAAATCTTCAGCTCCAATCATCTGAACGGCTGAACACTTAAACATCTCTAAGCAGAAAGCAAGAGCCAGTGCAAAGGATGCAAAAGCTTGACGTAATAATGAACTTCATGAATACTTTTCTTTTTGAATAAAAACAGGGAAGCTAGGGAAAAAAGCCCAAAATCTTATAATGATTTGCCCTGTCTCTTTAACTTTCCAAGAAAGCCAGGTTGAATGGAGCTCCGAGCAACCTCATGTAGTAAAAGGTATCCCTGTTCACAGCAGGGGGTTTGGAACTAGATAATCTCTAAGATCCCTTCCAAAATAAACCCTTCTTTTATTCTGTGATTCCTAGATCCTGGAGCTTTCACAGCATCTTGACAGAAGGTCAGAGCCCCTCCTTACTGCTCTCCAATTCTGATAAAGGCATCTTGCATGAGAAACTTCATCTCTTAAATCTCTTGATGTCTTGCTTTTAATACAGGCGTTTTCCATCATGAAAAGCTCTAGCGAAATGGCTGGCAAATAACATGACTGTCCTGCCAGCAAACCTCTCTGCCTCCCAAGGTGAGATAGGAAGGACATCAATCTGTTGAAGTGAATCTAGAGGAGGCCACCAAATTGATCAGAGGGATGGAGCACATCTCCTATCAAGAAAGGCTGAGAGAATTGGGATTTTTCAGCCTGGAGAAAAAAGGGTTTTGGGGTGACCTAATTGTGCCTTTCCAGTACCAGAGGGAGCGTACAGGAAAGATGGAAAGAAACTATTTACAAGGGCCTGGAGAGACAGGGCAAGGGGGAATGGCTTCAAACTGACAGAGAGTAGGTTTAGAATAGACAAGAGGAGAAAATTCTTTGCTGTAAAAGCGTTCAGGCACTGGCACAGGTTTCCCACAGAAGCTGTGGCTACCCCATCCATGGCAGTGCTCAAGGCCAGGCTGGATGGAGCTATAGGAAACCTGGTCTAGTTGAAGGTGTCCCTGTCAATGGCAAGTGGTTGGAATGAGGGGATCTTTAAGATCCCTTCCAACTCAAGCCATTCTTTCATAAGTTTTGATGGCCTTCAGAAAGATTAATTCATAAACCCAAGTGTATTTTTAAGTGTTAAGACAGAATAACAAAACACATGCCCTGACATAAAGATTAGATGAAAACATTGCTAAGAAAAGTGATTGAGGTGTTCAGTATTTCTGAAAGGAGATACAAAGGTTAAGTTTCAATGAAATATGAAAAATATATTGGAAGTTCCTTCTGTTTCAAAGTCTCTTGGAATGCAATGCATTGTCCTTTAACAAATTAAGGCCCACAGTTTCAACACAAAGTTACAATTCCGGGGCATTGTATTGCAGAAAAAAATAGTCTGGGATCTTTTCAGATAACAAAGGGTATTGGCCATGCATTTACACATAACAAGAGAGTACCCTGGAGAAAGAAAAGAAGTAACAACAAAGCAAAGCTTTAAACAAGAAAGGAGTGTATTATCACTGTTGAATTCCCTCTCTTAGAGTGAATAACTACAATACATGTTTCTCCTCAAGTGGAAGGAGTTATATCCATTTAGAACAGAGGAAATCATCTTGCAAAATAAGCCTATAGAAAAATAAATGGCATTATGTTGCACTGTCGATACGTAATGGCATTGCTGTATCAGCTGTTGACAAATCTATTTTAGAACCAATATTTAACCAAAGCACAGTATAAATAGTAAACCCACTCAAGCAAGCCTTTAGTGGTTGTATATTTTGAAGAGAAATATGTTCTTACTCCAAGATAGTTAGATCTGTAAACTGGGCACAGAATTAATTTTATGCCAGCAAATTACTGGTTTTAACAGGTTATACAAGGCACAGAGCCATGTAATTGCTCTTCACTTGAAATATGCTCTCATTTGAACTGAAGAAATGAAGTTAGCTGAAGGTGCAGCTGGGGGTGAGGAGGAGCACATCTTATCTGTGCAATGACTTGTTCTTTACAGGTGGTTGGTTCAAAAATTAGCAGCTATTATTTTCTGCAGTAATAAATTCTAATATTTGAAGAGACCAAGAACAGATGGATTGCCAGTTCATTGCCACTTGCCACAGCACTATGAAGATTTAATCTTTATGATGAGCAATTCAGTCTTTACATAAGCACTATACTAGCATTCCAGTATTATGTCTCATCAGCCCATTTGAAAATAGACTGGTTTCCCAGACTTTTTAATATGGAGTTTGGTTCTGTTTTTCTTGATATTACATACAAATTGCTCTAAGACATTTTAGCCATACTTAAACTATGTGTCACCTGTCAAATAAGTACTAAAATCCCAGAATAACAATTTATTATAGTGATTTTAAATGCATGTTTATGTGCAAAGATTTTATTCAAAGAAACTAAAAGCTCACTATCTTTTAGGCACAATTTACTCATTTTTATTTTGCAGAAATAAAAAATATAATGATCTATCTTTACAGCTGTAATTTCTGTTAGTTTAATGAGAAAGGTTTCATACTCTGACTCAAGGATGTTCTCCCCCTGAAATGTACTGGTAGATAGGTAAACACATCTCTCTGTGGCCAGAGTAAAGTAATATTTTATAATTCCCTATAATGTGTTCCAATGTATGGCCCCTTACTCTAAAAAGGGCCAGAAACATGCAAAGGAGAAACTTTCATGGCTCAGTGGCATTCCAAAATCTAAGTCTCAGCCACCTGCCTTCTGAATTCCTAAAATCTTTGTAGTCTGACTTCCTAAAATCTTTGCAGTCTGATTTTCTAAAAATTATTTGCAGCAGTGTTTTTTTTTTTTTTTGTAGACGACATTTTTTTTTTCCTCAGAGTCAATTGAGCAAACAATTTTCACTGTAATTAGAGCTACATTCAGAGTATTGGTATTCCATTACCAGGCTTTTCATACACAGCAAAGGCTATGGGGATTTTCTTCAGTAAAAATTTTAAAAATATATTCTTTTAAAATATACAAAATATAGCAGAACTCTGTTTTTTGCCTAAATAAATGCTGCCTTAACATTCCAGGTAAGGGATTGCTAAAACTACACAGGCAATCAAGTTCCCTCAAGGAGACATCATATGTCACCTGGATAAAGCTACACTGAAGGCACTGAAAAGGCACAGGCAGAGAACTGTGTGGTGGTAAAAGCAGAAATTTGAATTAATTCCTAATTGAAATCTGGATGGAAAAAAAGCCACAACCCTACCCTAATTTGCTTTCCTTTTCTTCTTACGTGCTTGCTCAAGGTTCCCTTCAGGAATGCCAGATTTGTGTAAATAGTTATATGCCCAGTAGAGGGCGCTGAAGAATATCCAGCATGGTTTTAGTTTTTGTAAGAGCAATAAAATGTAACCCTTATTCTTGCATTGTGAATAGCAGTTTGTCTTTGGCCTGTGCATCAATTCTTACAAATTCAACTCATGGACTAAAAGCAACCAACCTATTTGCACATCTGCCTTTTTGCTCAGCTCTCAGTTTTCACCTGTTCCTCTTAAAAAGCCTTTCAAATAGTCACACCAATATGTGAGTGCAGGGACCACCTCCTGCTGCACCCTAAGCGTGTGAAACAAGCTGGAAAGAGGCACAAAGTGAAAACCTTTTACATTTCTGCGAGGTCAGACTACAGGATGAGTCATCCCCTGGATACTGTTCTCAATCATTGCACTGTTCAGTCATCCTCTGGGCATTTAGGAGGGAGAAAGAAGCACAGATTTGCGTACTTTAACAATTGTGCTTTTGGTTACTTTATGCCCGTATCAATCCACAGATACTAGAAGAATAAGAGAAAATTAAATAATTTCTTGCTTAAATAAGTTCAAAGAGAACTAAAAGGATATAACCCATATTCAAACTACTAAAATAAGCTATTTTTCAGTACAGTAAGGTCTTTATATATTGAGGGTTTTGTCTGAAATCACAATTATTTTCAATGGAAAAACAAGTGAGAGAAAAAATTATCGTAATCTTATTAGCTAGAACCACCAAAAAAGCTCCAATATGTTGACTGTGCATAGAAAAATGAGTTTCATTTTAAGAAAAAAATTTAATCTCTTTTGATAACAGAAAAGCTTTGTTCTCAGTGATTACTTCTGGTATGGTCTTATAAATTAATAGAGAAATATGGTGTCTCTGGAATTCTCCTCAACTTCTAAAAATACAGAAAATAAATTTGAGGCAAATCTTCTCTTCTGTGCACAACCAGAACAAACTTACGAGGATGACTATTAAGGTATGTCATGCGTTGACTGCAAATTTAACGTGTAGTTCTGACTGAGTATCCTGGTATAAACCCAGGGCTCAGAACTGACTTTTTCAGCTGATCAGATTTTTGATACAAACCTTAGAAAAAGAGGAACTTGTTTAATTCCTTGTTAAAGTGCTCATTAGCCTGTTTTAGAAATACCAGCAACTAATGATGTTTAGGGAAAATAGGTGCCTGTATCTCTACAAAACGTCGGGTTTTGCTGCTCAGTGACATTTTCCGCTATGAATTTTTGTTATTATTGAGTGGCATGCAATATTCAGAAGTTCATTTGATTCCCATTCCAAAGGGCTCTTTTCAAACCCAGATATGGAATTCTCTTTGATTTGGCAGCTAGTTGCTGTTGACCTTTGACATTTGTACAAGCAGCCTTTGGATGGAGGTAAAAATATCTTTTTCTCCTTTACAGAAAAGCAGATAAGAAAAAACTCAGACCACTTAAATGCCTCTTGCATATCAAGATAAACTGCAATGCAAAACATTAAATATAAAAATTTCAAAAACCTGAGGAAAATGAAACAGAAAATATATGTCTGGAGTAGAACGAATCACTTTCTCAGATATCCACAAGAGGATCTTCTAAAGAAAATATGGCAAATTACTTCAATTAACTCTGGTATTAAAATCTTAAAAAAATATTAGATCATCCAAATACTCAAGTTTTGGTGTGTTAACATGTGTTAAAAAAATAACAACATTCTTGGCTTTTGTGGGGGCTTTGTGTCAGATGGAGGATGACTGATGCAGGACTCAGAGTTTGACCTTTCCGGTTTTACTCCCTTTAAGTAATTTCTTCTTGTAATCAATATATACAAGATTATGCCACAAA
The DNA here is from genome assembly GCA_013397935.1 of Dasyornis broadbenti. NCBI lineage: Eukaryota > Metazoa > Chordata > Aves > Passeriformes > Dasyornithidae > Dasyornis > Dasyornis broadbenti. Next base: position 255,970 of record VZRN01004181.1, read on the forward strand.
GTCTATGGACTATCAACAGTACAAAGGATAGAAAAGAGAGAAATTGCAAATTACGAATACACGGCTCTACGGGAAACCCCAAAGAGGCAAAAAGGAGAGAAAATGACATCTGAAAAGATGAAGGAATATAACAAACTCACTTTCTAATTCAACCTAATAATTATCCTCAATAGGATTTGATCACTGGCACAATACTTCAAGATCTGTATTGATCCTTATTACTGGAATGAAATCCATCATTTTGATAAAGTCCACTTAGCATTCACCTATACCCAACTCATTTTATAGTCAATTTTTAAATTAAATCATAAAAGCTGGTGTGTTTGAGAATCAACAACATGATCTATATCTGATCTGACATCAATACCATTTCACTCATTTTTCTTTAATTCAGATTGGTGAAAATATTGGGAGATTTATACCCTATCCCTTTGTACATAAAATTGTTCTTAAATTCTTCATTATTAGAAGTTGTGGATAAGTGACAAAAGAAAGTGTGTAGCACTGGGCATGTCTTATGAGTTTCCATCAACAGATTAAGTTTCTCTTGTTTTTGAAAGCAATTTGATATTTTGGAATGAAGCTATAAGATCCCAGTACTTCTTATTAGAAAAATAAATTTCAGAGGATACTTAACAGCTATTGTGAATCTTGCATAAAGAGAAAATGCAATTAGCAAAGAATAGTTCTACGTAAACTATTTTTCAGTTTTCATCTTAACAAGAAAAATAGATAATATAAAATGATTTTGCTCTGAAAATCAAAGGTGAAGAAATGGGTAAGGGACACTTTTTCCTGATCTTTAACATTCTATTTTCACCAACTGCTATGTGACATAATCTATATAGTTTATTTTTGTCATCAAACAGAAATTTGACTTTTTTTTTCCTGGAAGATATCATGGTTGGAAGGAAAAGTGAATGAGGACAATAAACCTGTAGGTGGTCAGACAAAATGATTTCAGTAGACTCCTGCCACTACAAAACTAATGACACCTAATTTAATTTTTTTTTCCCCAATTCTCACATTATCATTTGATTTAGGATCCACACTTTATGTTAACCTTTTGAACAGCTAAATTCCAGGGACTGATATTTTGCTTAAGTTTTGTGCATGCAAAATATGTTTTTCAGACAAATGAAAGCAAAGCTGCATGCTAAAAATTTTCTAAATATATGCAACAACTCCACAAAAAACTTTATTGTCTAGAAAATACAACATATAATCCAAGGTATAAGAAGTATGAAAAAATATGCCAAATAAGGAAAAGCAATTATGGTTCCCAATTTGTTAATCAAAAGTAAAATGTTCAGAGTGCATATATTTAACCATGCAGTTGTCTGTAAAACATCTGCTTAGGTACATCAATTCACCAACTCTGAATCTTCAAAATCCAGAAAAACAAGGTCTTAAAATTAAACCATTACATCATTTTAAAATGCTATATATCAAATAGTGTTTTGGCACCACACTTCCTGTGCTGTGTTGGGGTTTTTTTGAGTATTTATTTAAAGCAGGGAAAGACTTTTACTTTATCATTCATTTGAAATATTGATTGATATATTCATCTGGATATGTATAAAAATCATGAAGGATGATGCACCTATATAAATGCTGACATGCAAAGCCCCATGTCTGAGGCAGTTACTCTGCTTGTAGAGGTTCTTTATGCAAACAACAGAACGAAAATAAGCATTTTGAGTGAGCAAGACACTCAAACTACGCTCAACCCACAAAGTACCTATTTTCTGCTCATTAATGCAAAGGGGGGAAATGGCAGCTCAAATATAAGTGTTGTAAGATCAATTAGCTGGATCTCACTTCATGTCCCCATGTTATCACATATTCATGTGTTCAGGTGTTATCACTCACCTTTCAGTGCTATAAGGACTGAAAACTCCAGAGAGAGAGTCTAAGCTTCTCACTCTTTACATGGTTTTATTCTACTCAGCTCTATACCATTCCCGCTTGCACAATTTTCAATTTTTTACAGTGAGCAGGAATACTCTTCCCCCATCATCTCTTTCCCCATCAGTCTACTGCATTCTTTTCTGTTAAAAACAGAAATCCAAGATATAGTCACTGTGTCTCAAAGTAAAACAGAAATAGAAATTAATAGGAACAACTAGGCCGTGTATGTGTATCAAAACAAAGAAAAGCAATGTGACAAACAGGAGGAAATAGAAGTTCCTGTGTTTTTCCAGAACTGTAATGTCTCTGGGATTATTGTGGAACTGTTCACAGGACTGGAGCATTGCAAAAGATAGGCACAGTCTTTCCAGGAAAGACAGAAAGAGGGAGGGGGCCATGTTTTTTGCAGATGACTCTCCAGCATAGTCAGCTACAATCAAGAGGGGAAAGGTTGGCAGAAAGCTTAGGCTGAGGCTGAAAGGAAGGCCAAAAAAGAATGGGCATGCTGGTGGATGTCACCAACAGAAAACTTAGGAAGAGAAAGCGAAAAAACAATCTTCTTTATAATATTGGAAGGCACTCTTACAGTCCTTGGTTCTCATGGGTGAAGTTAACATCTCATATTGTCTGGAAGGAATTATGGCATAATTTGAATAATAATTTCCAATAACCAATAATTTGAATTTCAAGAGTGTGTTGAGGACAATTTCTTGCTGCAGGAGGAGATGTTCTGCAGGATCTGCTATCCACAAATAATGAAGAAGTCAATAATCAATGGCAGGCTTCTCTGTTATGACCATGAGATGATAGAGTTTAAAAAGATAAAAATACAACAAATAGCAAAGTACAGTCTTGCAGATGACAGACTTTGGCTTGTTCAGTGGTCTGATTCAGAAGGATAAAGAAATCAGCACAAAATTTGAGATCAAGTGTATCTGCTGCTGAATGAAGCAGGTAACAGACAGAAAAGATGGAAAAGGCTGAGACTCTCAACCTCAGTCATTTTGAGCAGGGTCTGCTCTCAGGTCCCTGGTCATGGCATAACTTAAGGGGAAGAGGTATCACCCATTGCAGAAAAGAATCAAGTTAAGGACTGCTTAAGTAAATTTTCATACACAAATCTGGAGCTCCAGGGAGCATACATCTGAAAGTTCTGAGCTGTCACTGACTTTGAGGCAATTCTGTCATCTCTGACACACTCTAGTGACTGTTCATGATGACCAGAACTAGACAAAAATGACACTATAAGTTAGGAGGGATGATCAAGGAAGCTACAGGCCAGGCCATCTCACCTCAGTCCTGGGAAGACAATGGAGCAGATCCTCATGGAAGCCTCCAGTGCCATATACACAAGCAGAGAGGATGACTGAACAAAGTCACCATTTCTAAGGGCAACTAGAATTTTGAGCTTCAATCTCAACACAAGCCTAGACTTATCATGGAAGGTAACTAAGCCATTTTACAGTTGCCCACTTTCTGCATATCAGATTACTCAGCACCCACTGATGTTTTGGAATGACCTGATTAGTGCTGATATTATGATCCAGCTCTTCAAGAAGGGATCTCAAAACTCTCTCCAGCTTCATTATCTGAAGGTATAGGTCTTTGAGACACCTTTTGTCTCTTACATTAAATAATGACCTTTATAGAGTTCTGTAATTTGTGAACTTCAGTTGGTTTAGCACATCTCTTGCTGAAATGTCATTTTAAATTAGTATGCACACTGTAAGAGCAGCCTCAAATAATTAAGAAATTAATATTCAAAATAATTTCAAAGTTGATAGGAGCTGATACCCTTGGGTTATTATTTCCTAGCCCAGCTGAATGTATGTTGGCATTATAAAAACAGACCATTTCAAATTTGCGTGGGTCATTTCTGACCAAGAGCTTTCCCAAGCACCTAACATTTTTATGCTGGGTAGTCATTCAAGATCTGTCACTTGACTTTGAAGCACTGCAGTCATATACATGTTTTTCCCTTAGACACTTGAGAAGAGTGGGTAGTCCTCAGAAAAAGTTGATCCATTTCTGCTCTCAAAATGGATAAGTTTAACATGTGGTTTGTCTTTGCTGACAAGACTTATATTTAAGTTTCTGTGAGATGCAGTTGCACATCAGCTCCTCCCCTGGAAAAGGCTCTGCTTTTTCCAAACCAGGTGGGTTGAAACTTGACTGGTCCTGCCTAGAAACAGTACGGTAATCTCAATTAAACATTGATTTCTTTCTTCCCAGGAGCACTGTACTATCCAAGACCTGCTATTGTTTTTCCCTCATGGTGAGAAAATTGTTAATGATACCAATTATGTGACACAAATGGCATGTCAACATTTGTCTTCTGTTCCAGGTCAGCAAGAATTGCAACTTGAAAACAAAGACATAGCAACTTGAAAAGAGATTAGGGAGACTTCCTCCCCCCCCCCCCCCCCC
>VZRN01004181.1:260333-372877 GCA_013397935.1 Dasyornis broadbenti
CCCGAATGAAAATACCACATAAAATTCAAGTCCAGTGAATCAGAAACTGGTGTGATGAATGAGTTTACACAGGGCATTCATGACCGTTATGCTGTGTTTTTCTGCTGGGAGTCTGCTCAGACAATGTTGTGAAATGAAACGGAATTTACCCACTGCCTTCAGTACTTACAATTTCTAGACACAACAAAGTAAATAAGGAAGAGTGGCAGCTGTCAATTAATTCTGATTTATTTTCAATTATTTTTATTTTCATACATAATTAGTTTTATAATTCCCTTAATATGCTTGAAAATTACATTTCTCTTTTCAGCCATCCTTAAATAAAATCTGAACCTTTTTTCTGTTGAAAGCTATGCTCCCTTATTTCTAGTGAATGACAAGCAAATTTGACTTTTATGACACACTCCTTCACTTTCCTTAGCAATAAATGTGCTTGTTTAGTCACACAACCAAGAACTTGTATTTCATTTTTATAACACAGGTAGGAAACTGAGCTAAATTTCTTGCTTTACCAATATGACTTTACCTTGTGCATATGAATTATTAGTTTGCAAACATATTTCATTTCCTAGCATTCTCCTCCAAAGTTTGCATGACACTTGATCATTCACTTTAACACCAACTGAATTCGTTGAGAAGAGACTTGTCAATCATTAAGAGCCAACTGCAGAATAAATTTTGAGCTGTTTTTTACTGGGTCTTATATATGTATTACTTGGGGTGAAAATTACTAATATAGGAAAATACAGATATAATTAAATACGTATAAACATATGCAGAGAATCGAGAGGAGGCCACCAAACTGATGAGAGGGTTGAAGCTCCTCTCCTATTAGGAAAGGCTGAGACAATTGGGATTGTTCTACCTAGAGAAGAGAAGGCTCTGGGGTGACCTAGTTGTGGCCTTCCAGTACCTGAGGGGAGACCACAAGAAAGATGGAGACCCTATTTAAAAGGGCCTGTAGTGACAGGAGAAGGGGAAATGAGTTCAAATTCAAAGTGAGTAGGTCTAGATATTAGGAAGAAATTCTTTATTTTGAGGGTCATGAAGCACTGGAACAGATTTCCCATAGAAGCTGCCGCTGTCCCATCCCTTCAAGTGGCCCTTCAAGGCAAGGTTGGATGGGGCTTGGAGCAGCCTGTTCTAGTGGAAGGTGTCCCTGCCCATGGCAGGGGGTTGGAATGAAATGATCTTTAAGGTGCCTTCCAACCCAACCATTCTATGAAGTAGTTAAACAACAATGTGATTTTAAACTTTGATTTAAACTAATGCCCTGTATTCATAATGCTGTAACCCTACAGCCAGGTCAGGAGTTCTCCCATTACTTCTAACTTCAGGATTTACCTCCAGCATTGTTTTGTGAGGCATGTGGATGTGAAACATTAGTGACAGTCTCCAGAAATAATCCTATGTGTAGCCTGTCATCAGACCGTGCTGGAGATACAGACACATTCTACACATTTCATCTTCATTGGGACAGACTAAAAGGAAAAAAAAACCAACAAATTAACCTTGCTTGCTAGTTACAAACACACATGGAGAACACGTTTCCTTTATATTCCCTGTACTAATTTGTCTAGGAGTACTAAAATCCGAGGTCCTTAGAAATAGAGGAAACAAAGAATCCAACCAAGCTTTACCAGATTATAAAACATACAAAAAGACAGTGAAAATCGTGGTAAAAAATAGATAGCCGCAAGAAGTACTAGTGAAGTGTAATGCACTCATAGCATAAGTGGAATTTAGGATACCAAGAAAATGTGCTTGTTGCAGTAACTACAATTGGAGCACTAAGATTAGTAGGTTAGCATGGATATCACTCTGCCTAACCAGGGAAAGAAAATTTCTCTGCAAGAAGAATTAGAGATTTCTTAAACCACAAGGATTCTTTAGATTTCAAATGACTTCTCATTTTTTTTCTAAGCACGCTGAATCATCACATCTCATTTAATTGCAAGCAAATCTCATGGAAAGAGCATTCTCCCTCTGGCCATGCCCTGGACAGAATCCCAACCACTGTTGGACCAGTGGGAACACATTTTTGCTGTCTGTAAAGGAAAGCACAAATCACATTCACCACTAGTTCAGAGCCAGCATAAATACCTATCATACCCAATTCTTTCTGCTACATGGTCTTCAGACAAACATGTTCATTTTAGTCTTAAGATAAACTAGACAATCGATTTATTTGGTTATTTTGTAAGGTCTTTGCAGTCACTACACAATTTCCTGTACTACTCCATACCTCCCTGAAGAAAAGGGAGGTGAAGATCACAGATAGGTTTATGAGTGGATTTCTTTATGGTTCACTAACAAGAAACCATCAGAAGTGGTAGGATGGTCAGATACACTGCACATGTCTACTCATCACATCATTTATTTATGGCCAGAGAGGGGTTTTCTCCTTTCCTCTCATGCCAAATCTTCAGTTCTGAATAAAGAGCTGTTCAACTATGCCCTGTAGTTATACTTCAGTTGATGATTCAGTTCACTGTTCATCAAGGGAGAGTCCAGATCCTGCTGAGGAAACAAGCAAACTAAACCCATACATCACCTTCGGGACTGAGTACAGAACAGCTGCTTGCTGGACACAGGCACAATTTACTGGGCAGTGGTACTGGGGTTGATTCCTTTCTTACACTAATAGGATCCCTCTGAGCAATAGCTAAGCAGTCCCAGATGTCTCAGCTTTTCCTCCAATGAGAGTTGCTTCAATCCCTTAATCTTCTTAGCCCCTTTCTGGAATTCCTCCAGCATGTCCATCTCTTCCTTGGAGTATGGAGCTCAGAACTGAACATGGTATTTTGGGTGGGAGCTACTATAATCTTAAAAAACCTCTGTGTCCTTTAATATTGAAAAGTGGGACATTTTAACCTGTTGAGGGATATTCTGCACCTCATATTTCAATACTCACTTCCAATATCACTGCAAAACCAGAATTTTGAGACTTTTGTTCTCACACACAAACTAATTTGACTGAAACATACTGATTGAGACTTAGAGCAGTCAAAGGGAACACTGCCACTGACTGAGCTGGGAATGGGATACAGCTGAATAGCTAATAAGAACTGTAGAAAGAAAGAAGGAAAATCAATCTGATTTATCACATTTTTATCATACTTACAAGAAATCACACAGGTAAAACTTGGGAGGCCTTAAAGGTCATTCCTAGTTCCAAGCTTGTCAGGAGGTACTTCCCAACCATGTTGTCCCCTACCAACTGTCCTCTCCACTGCTATGAATCGCTTTAGTGCACACAGCCTATTATCCCCGTCCTGTGCCCTTATATTGAACCAAATGGACTCCACTGACCCGAGTAGTGCCAGGTAGCAATAGCTCCGGTAGCCATAATGCTTATTTAAATAATGTCATTGAATCAGTTTCAGATTTAACTAATTTTCCATCCGAGGATGGGACAGAGATGCACCAGAGCATATCTGATTGCCAAGGTCAAACAGTGAGGCTAAAGAGGCAAAGCACAGCAGGACTGAAGCTGCTGCTGTCAGAATTTGTTTACGCTGTCTGATCATTCAGTCAATGTGGCACACGCACAGTTCAGTTCACGATTCAAATGCATGTAAGTAAAATAGTGTAGGTTTAGTTCATTCAAGCACATCACATTTCTGCTCTTCTTACGGTCTCTTTAGGCAAGTGTGAAACTTTTGGATGATTCTGTAAATAATTTCTTAGAACATGAGCTAGCCATTTTATTTGCTGGGTAGTTTCAAACACGATTAGGGATACAATGGGCTAGAGTTAGCCAAAAGCTCAGGCATATCCACAGAGGAAAAGGCAGATTTAATGACCCCTTAATGCCCTCCTTCACTAGCTGCCTACATCACTATATCAAACTGTGACAAAACCAAAAAAATAAGACAAATGAAGCATCACTCCCATCCCTATTTAATTCACTAATATGTAAGCAACCTCATTCTTTACAAAGGATTTTCCTGCTTTTGTGACTTGGTGCAATGAAGAGGATGGTATTGAAAATTTCACTTCCTTTGTCATTTATTCCAATCAGAGTAAGAATGGTGATGAAATTTCAAATTCAATTCAGCATTGTATGCTTGAATATTCCCATGAAACCTGGTATTTTAGAAATCTTAAACCTTTTTTTTTTTTTTTTTTTTCCACAGCTATTTTTCTAGTGAAACAGTGCTGTGAATTTGAAACAACTGTGACCTCCCAGCCCCCAACAGGCACTCAAGTGCTCAGGGACTTTAAAGCAGTAACAGAAACTGAAGGACATGAGGCAGGGAGCTATCAACCATTTAATGGTCGTTGAGGTTTCGTCCCTCATTTACTTATAAAAATTACATATTTCTCTATATGGATTTCCTAATTAGGAATTTTGAAGATCTTGAATCAGTCCTCATTATTTCTGTAGTCCAATTGCCAGAAAAAGATACATTTCTTTACATTCAATTAATACCTTATCCACTGTTCAACAGCTCCAGAAAGAAACAGATTTCCACGTTAAAGAAAGTGGCAAACGATTCTTGAGGCTTGTAGCCTCAGGAAACCCACATCCATGGTAAACTCTTTCCATGCCCCATGTTTACCTGTTCACATGGTCCTGGAAAAGCATAAGCAAGAGAACTCAGAGAGAGTATTCAGCTACTTCAGTAGTTCTGGCAGCAACAGAGAGGCTACATTTTTGTTTTTAATCCCTGAGGTAAGTAAATAGTGTCTATGAAAGTATGAACACATTTGAGTGCCTGATTTTGCACCTCTATCACGGTTCAAAATATGGACAAGATTACAAGCGTCATGTTTTACACTCAGTGACAGCTTTCTTTCATCAAAGCTCTGGAAGAAAATGAAAAAAAATCCAAGTCTGGGAAGATTTGTGAGCCACAGAAAACGGCTGGTCTGTTTTCATAGGGAAGTTATTTGGAATAAAGTCTGCCTAATCACAGCTAAGTTTTGCTGTGATAGAAACAGAAAATGACAAAAATATTTATGAATGAGGACAATCTTCCAGAAAATCATGTCTCTGGAGGTCCAAATGGGCATGCAATTCAACGAGTTTACAATGAGATACTGTGATTAAGAAAAGAAGATGGGAGTGCTTAAATGTACATGTAAGAATAGTAAGAAAATAAAGTGATTTAATCTCACAGGCAGGACATCATAAAGTTTATGTTTTTCAGAATCAAAACAGACACAACAACACAGAAGCACCTCTGCAGGAAGAAAGTGAACATCAGACAACAGACTCCAGTTTTACTGAGAACAGGAATGAATGGGCAGAAATGAAGATTGGGCAATTTTAAATGAAGTCTTAACAATCCTGGGTATTTGATGGGGCAAGTCATCATGAAGTGGTGGTCCTGCTCCTATGGATACTTTCAGATTAAGTCTGATACACTTTTATGAGTTCCTCACAGCACATTCCGCTGAACTCTACTGAGCGAAAAAAGATGGTTCCATGCATTCCTTTATAGCTAAGATACAGAAAATAGTACAATAACCTTTATCCAGACTGAAGAACAAATAGGTGGGTCTCTGGCTATGTGATTAAATCCTGATCTATCAAGCAAGGTTAGTGTTTGGTATTCATGAAGCACTTAGCACCTTGGTTATTTTAAGCCTGGGAAAATATTCCACAACACTGAGTCATTAATTGTACATTGTTTTGGCTACAGAAGAAAATATTAAAACAACATACTGTTTTCCCCTAGAAGAATTATATGTTACACAAAATCCCTCTACTATTTATACCTCCCCTCTTAAAATGGATTTTAGCCTTAGTTTGACTTGTTTATTCCAAAGATTCAGTAATCATACATTTTGATTGCTATAATTTACATACACTTAAGCACTAGCTAAGTCTCCAGGAGAAAAATTGCACCACCTCATCTTGAAGAAACTTTGTTTTTTTCTAAATCACAGATGTACTGGCATACAGAGCAACACCATAAACATAACACAGAAAAGTACTCATTCCTCATCCACATTATGCAGCACAACAGGAAATTTATCCTTTTCTTTCCCACCAAATAAAATATAAAACCACTTTAAAAACAACTCAGAAATTACCAGGTTTATCCTACATTTTCTTCCTTTCCTTAAAGGCATTTTTTTTTCTATTTATTCTACTACTTTTGGATACTTTTAGTTGGCATCTAGCAAACCAGTGTAATACCATCAAATCTGTAGCTCAATCAGTGATGTCAGCTGGTAAAGCATCTTCACAAAAAGCTGCTCTAAGATATCAAACAGGCAGGTATCTTGTCATTTTAAAAAGGGTCAAAACTCAATGAGGATTAAATTAATAAATTTTCATATATAATAATTTTGTTACTCACTGTAGGAAAATCAGGAACCTGGGACACAAAGTGAAGGAAGATTCCAACAGAATTGCAGCCTTTGTCAATCTTGTAGGGATGGATTGATGAGAACCAACTTGAGATACATGAAAAGAACAGCAAAGAAAACTAGATCTAAAATTGGGTGATGAAAGACACCCCGTTATAGGCAGAAACAATACAAGCCACAAAATAAATCCACAGTATTTAAAAGGGAAAGAACTCAAAGGCATATCCTGGTCGACCGCTATTGTAAAAGATGGTAAGAAATGGAAGAAATTTAAGTTATATTTAAATTGAATCAGCTACAAGGTAAATAATTCATGTAATAATATTTGTAAGTAAAAAGAGAGAGGCTTTAGTAAAAATTTCAAAACATAAGTAAAACTTCACTTCTCAGCCTCAGTGGTGAACCAGCAAATATCCACATGATCTGTGTAGCTGTAGGTCACTTTGATAGAAACCCTGTTGAACAGTGTACAACTGGTAAAATTGAGGTATATTTGAGAACTAAGGCAAAGACAACTGGGCAAAGAATACAATCTGCATGATAGGAGATAAACTGGAAAGAAATGTGGAGTACCTGGGTGAATAAACCAGAAGAGCTTACATACTGTATTCATTCCTTTAGAATTTTATGACTTTAGGGAAGAGAATACTTTTCAGTTACTATCTAAATAACAAAAACAAAGGCCATAGCAAAAGAATTGGCTAATTGCAGTAATGGGCCTGTATAGACTGAAATGTTTTTAAAGCTAGGATGTGATATTAATTATGGTCCATGTAAAGGGGCTGTTTGAAAGATATTGGCCAGTGCAATTCAACAAAATTTCAAAGGCTCTGGAAAGAAGTCCACTTGAAAAAAAGTGGGCATCTGAAGGCAAAGATATGGTTATGGCTGCAAGACCTGAAGCTTCATAATGGAAACACCCTTCTTAAGATCCAGAGAGTAGCCAAGGAGGGAGCAAATGCCGTTTGTACTGGAAGCCTGAGGAAACAGATCCCAGAAGACAACTGGGTGATGTTCTCACATCTCCCTAAACACAGGATATTTGTCTAAAATTGCTTCATCAATTCAAGTCCTGCAGCTCCTAATTCTACATGGACCTGTGACCAAAACTCCTCCAAGCAGGATCTAGTCAATATGGTGTCACAGCTTCAGTGAGTTCTTTAATCTTATAGAACTTTTACACTTGACATGAATTAATCACTGCCTTTACAATAGTACCTTAGTGAAGAATTCTTAAAGCTGTTATTGAAAGGAACTATTTCTAGGTTCAGATCACCCCAAAAATCCCTTTGGAGGGGAATTTTTACCTTATTTGTAATTATTACTACCTCTTATGCACAAGTTCATTAAATGCCAGACAAAAAAATTTAAACCTGAAAGACAGGTCAAGGACTAGCATTCCTGCACCTGGAAATTGAAAGTATGAGAAGATGATAAATATTTTAATTCTTGGTTGGTCTCTTTACAAAACTGATTGTACGTATTTCTGAACTGTGCTTGATTTTGTTCGAATTTTTGTGTCTTGTCATACTGACAGTGTCTGAGCATTAACAGCACCAAAGAGAAACCTCAATATAGAAAGTGATTGAGAAATTCCTTATGAAAAACATACTATCAGCACAATTTTTTTCTTATATGACCTAATTTGAAGCAACTGACATTGTCAGAAATAGAGCAAAATACAGAGACTACCATGGCAATTTTTAAATTCTCATCCACATCTTGGAAGAGCAGTCTTCATTGTCTTAACAAAGAGAACTGGTTACCCAAAGAATGTAAGTGAGAATCTATGAAGAGAAGAAATGCAGAAGTGCTTTAAAGTTCACAGGAAAATAGAACAAAATTTCTGTTTTATTTACTCTGCCTTTTTACTGAAACTAGGCAGAATACTTTAAAGTAAATAAAATAGGTTGCCTTATCTTTATTAGTCTACTAACAATTATATGCTAAAATAACATAAAAAGTATTTGCAACTCATGAATTCATGGAAATGTTAATTACTGCTTTATTGAGCATAAATCTATTTAAATGGCTCTATTTCCTAAGAAATACATCTAGGCCAACACTTTCAAGCAAAATACTATTGAATCAATGAAACTTTTCTTAATTTTTGCTCTGTTTTTCCAATTTTGCCCACACCAAATTCGACACTCAAAAGGCAAAGAAGCAAAGAAGAAAAGTCACAGCTGAAAATACATTCTGAAAGATATAACACAAACATTTAAATATTTGCATAAAGGATTATGTATACAAGCTGACCCTGGAGGGTATACTGTGAATTCAGAAATTACATTCAATGTGTTCTGCATTCTGTAGGATACTAGAATTCACATAAAACAGCAGTTTTACTAGGCTTGAAAACTTTATATTAACATTTCTTCAATTTTTATGTATTGTGTGAACAGTAGCAGAGAAAATAGTACTGAACAATCATTTAAAAACTGAGAAAGATTACGTATAGACTGTGTTTTCAAACAATGCTTTTCTATTTCTCTTTTTCATATGTCTTGTTATTACTTCAGGTTTAAGAATTAACAATGGACTTAATCAAAATCTTCAACAATTCAACACCATTACTGAGAACAACCTATATGAAAAATTAATTAGTTTTAAAATTAGATTATGCAAAGAATAAAAGCAAAACAAAATTACAGTTCACTGCTGTTTTAGGTATTCTTACAATGATGAGAAAATACTTCACTGTCACCACTCAACATTTATAGAGTTTGTATGTTTAAATCAATAAAGAAAATATTTCAACTCCTCACAACCTATCTTCCTAGGCATTAAACCCACTATTCTTTATTTTTGACTACTTTGACTATTCAAGAACCATGAACAATAATATTAATTTTAAAACCCTCAAAGTCTGTAGGTTCTACTGACAATTTTAGCAAGTTTATCTGAATAGAAACTGATCAGACTGTAATTTTCTTTGAGAACGAACATTGCAATCCAAGTATACAAAATGTGCACTGAAAAAATTATTTGAAAAGTCTAAGATAAAATTTATATCCATTAATTTCATTCAAACTACTTGTTCATTATGTCCCTCCCTGCTGGATGTACATGAATTTAAGACACAAACTTATTTCTGATGGATATTTTGACATTCACAACAATTACCACATCACTAGAGCCAAACCTGAAGGTATGCACAAGTGGCTTTATCCTTACACATATTAAATCAGGTCAGCAATACATGTATAAAGTTCAGCTCCCTCTCTTTTTCCTTAAAGACAAAAGGAAAGGGTTTACAAGTTACTTGATACATTTAAATCTATGGAAGGCACAAATGGATAAAACAAAATACAATATTTAGATGATCTAGAAAGCTTAGTATAAAAGGATGTTGGCAGTCACAGAAGGCAAAGGAAAACTAAAATTAAAAGAAAAGAGGAAAAAGTATACAAGATCCTTAAAGGCAAAATATATCTAAATCTAACAAATAGTTTTAGTACAAAATTCTACTTCTCAGAAAAGGAAAATGCAATTTTCAGAGGCATTTGAACTCTTCCTTTGAAACCAATGTCAAAAAGAGCTTGATATGAAGTAAAGAAGCTCCAATTTTTCCTTCTGCCTCCAACAGGACATTGCAAATGGAATCCTCAGGGCTCTAGCCGTTACTAGGAATTGTTTGCCTTTCCAGGTCTTACTCATCAAAAGATCCCCAAATTCTCTGGGTCATACTGTTTATGTTATTCTTTGCCTCAGTGCTCCTAAGGGCAAATCGTTCTGTTTAGCCTTGATGTGCATACCTAGGTCCAATTAAGTTTTCTTGCCTTGTACACAGGGAACCTATAGACCTGAGCAACGTGGTTTTCACACAATTTTGGGCTCACAGAATGCCCTGCTTCCTTTGGTAGCTGCTTGATTAGGGATCATTGACCTTGATATGCTCCATGGGGAGAAGCTTGGTTCCTTTCAAGGATCTTAGCTGATGCCTGGTACTCCACAAGGGCCCTCTTGCTCACAAAGTCAAAATAGCTTTCAGAAGGTGGCCTGCTGGTTTTCCACCACTTGAGAGACATAACTGATTTTTGCTTGAAGCTTTTCCTTCAATATCTGTATGACCTATGAACATCACAGAAACTACATACATATTTCAGAACTGAAATACAAGCACTCCAGAATTTAATCTTGAATTTTACACCTGTAAAACACAAATACGTCTAAAACAAGTACAAAACATATTAAAAGATGAAATTTGTAACAGATGGACAATGATCTTTACATATTTTCTTTAAGAAGTAACAGTTCTCTTGACTTTTTTCAGCCAAACACAGGCTTCGGAGCAGTGCAAGGCTTTAGAAGAGATTAGTTTTTCCATACTTTTCCTCTAGAAAATGACCAGACCTTCATTGACTGAAAAGATTAAACTGCACATCCAGTCAATGATTAATTATTTGACAATGACCAATTAATAAGAAATCAGCTTAATGGGACTAATTGACATTGGTAATTATCTGCTTCTATAGCAGTGTTAGACATCGTTCTAATTTTAAAATAAAATGTGGATATATGTACAAAAAAATCCTCCCTATTCTTATCAGATGCCCCATTAGATACATCTACTCACACACCAGAGTCTAGTTATACTGGTGGAATGCTAGACCTGCAAAATAGATTTGAAAAATATTCAAAGGAACACTAGATAATCTTTTTATTTAAGAGTGGAGGCATTAGCTTTTTCTTTAAGATAATGTCTGTCGAGTCCAGGGGACACACCTCCATGTTTCCCACTGGTTCATGTGAGTAGATTGGAAAGTTGTGCCCTTTGCTCCCTTGTTCAAACTTCCGTTTCAACTAATACAGGGTCACAGCGTCTATTAAGTGTACGGAAAATTCTCCCGACCGTCTGAAATTACTCAGTGACCCCCATGACATTCAGCTAATCAACACTGCACTTTAATTTCTGTGTAATCGTCATTAATTAAAGAGGTCAGTCTTTCTGCTGAAATGACCAAGGTGCAGTTTCTTGTGTCTTCAAGATCAGATTCAATGAGAGACAACAGTGACAATACAGACTTCTATATGAAAATACTACAAAATCAAAGGAAACCAAAAAAAAGCCCCAAACTTTCCTCTGTTTAGCTGACAGAGAAAGAAAGATGCAAGTTCTGTCTTAAAAAGTGTATTTTATTAGTGTGTTATGTACTTAGTATAAACTTCAGTTCTTTCTTTTTTGTTGTTGTTTTTGGGATTTTTGTTTGTTTGGTTTTTGTATGTTTTTTGGTATGTTTTTACATCTCTAATAGATTTGGTATAGTTGAAACAATCAAAGTCAAGGCAATACATTCCTGCTTTGCACCTTCCTGTACAAATTTTAATAAATGGTATGCATATCCCAGTGTCACCCACAAGACAGGAAACAGAAGACATGCCCAAGAAGTAGAAGAAAAAGGGAAGACTGTGTTTCTGAGGAGCAGTGTTAGAACCGCTTTCTTAAAAACCCTCAAGACCTATGACTGGCACCCTACTAAAATATTTTCAGGTGATAACCCAGTTCTCTGTGTGGGCTCCTGTCCACTAATATTTTGCCGAGGAAAAATCTCATAATACTGAGGTGATGAAACTATAAACAAAAACCTAAGAAACTAAGGATTCTGGAGGAAGCAGCTGGAGAAAGCATAACTTAGAAACCCTTCTGCAGACGCTATTACTAAATACCATATATGTGATTCCAAAGTACAAAATCCCCAATGCATAGAAAAATTTACCCAAAAATCCAAAACAAATTTCTCCCAATGGTGCAGACAAGAGATACTGTCCAGTTTGATTGGCCATGAGCATAATACCTCATACAACTCACAGCTACCACAGGGGGTAGAGGTTTGCAATGTACTTCTGGGAATGTTAATGTTGGAGGAATGTGGAGATGCTCCCATCATGCAATACATGCTCATGCATCTCACTGTATTGAAAACCACCACACATATAGTTTCTATTTAGAATCACAGAATCATTTAGGTTAGAAAAGATCTCTAAGATCATTGAGTTCAACTATTAATGCAGTGCTGCCAATTTTATATCATAATCCAATGACGTTTTGGTTAACAATCCTTAGTGCTATACCTTTCCTCCCTCTGGGGAAACTCAACTAGGGATACAGCCAGTTCTGCTTCAGCAATTCTACTTTCCCTTCAGAGGATAGTTAGCTAAAAATTAAAACTCAAGGTATATTTCAGCCTCTTCTGCCCTGATATGGGGGAAAGTGTGTACTTATAACTGAAGAGGCAAACAAAAATATTAATGTGCTAACCTAAAAGAGACTTTATCTTCAATATCAAAACCAAGATTCACATATGTACTATAAAATTTATAATAAAACACCCAGCAGAATCAACATTCTCAAAGCAGAGCAACTGTTTTTCATTTGTTTAGGTACAGCTGTGAAATCAGGCCAAGACACAGAGAAGGGAATAAGAAAAGAACACCTTTTTAAGATGCTTTTTAAGATTATCCCTGTATTGCTTCAGGATTCTCCTTAACTGCTGATAGAGGATGCACAGAGAAAGCAGCATTGTCACATGATCTCCCCTCGTGATTTCAGCCCTTCCAAAATACTGTATAAATAAAGGGGAGGGAAGAGGACAGGATGTTGCTATGCCTTATTCTTCACCAGAACAATCTTGATAATGAATCTGCCCAAGCACCTGCTGTGTGGAGCAAGCATGTAAAAATCTTGCTTTCATGATTTACAGCATTTCAGCTGTCTGCTTTTTTATTTATCTTCAACAATCTGACACATTTGTTTGGAATTTATTATTTGTTTCCATTTTGCAATAGTTAATTAGTCATCTACAGAATACAAATTGACCAAGAGACATTTGAGGTTCACTGGTAAACAGGAAAGTACATGCATGAAGATGCTAAAATCAGCATGGACTGCACAAGCACAAGGGACATTCACAGGCTGACTGGCAGCCAGAAAGAATTGAAGCATTTTTTCCTAATTTCTTATTAGAATAACACTTTAAATTTTGATAATTGGAATCCAAGAAAGTACAAAGAGTAAATCAAACCCAAACCATAGAAGTACAACCTGGGAAGTGCCATGTCTGACTCTAGCAACTCACAATAACCATAATTTTTTTCACTGAGTCAAAAAACAGAGGAATCTGTTGACTACTCAAATTATTGGATATTTGTTTTAAAAGACTTATCCCTAAATCTTCTAGTATTAAAATAATAAAAATAAAAAATAACTTTAAAAAGTTCATCATTAAATAATACTTTCGGTTTCTTTTATTCTTTAATTGTCAGTTATAATATGGTAATTAATATCATTTGGGTCCATCCTACCTTTCAATTTTGTATTGTATATCAGTGTTCTCATAAATTCTGATACCTTATAAGCAAATATTTTCATGTGTTAGATAGAACCTCATGTAGTAAGTTGAGTTTGAGCAAACTTCAGAACTGAAGCCAGTCATGGAAATACAATCCTTGGAGTTCCAAAGGCCTATAATTGCGTAGTATGTTTATCCAAGCACTATACTATTTTTAAGGAACAGAACCGATTTCAAATTACAAGGCCACAATGCAAGTTCCTCATATGTCACGTTTAATTTGCAGAATTATAGGATAGAGAATCTGCAACCTGCAGAGTGTGGTTCATATCACTTCTGTAGCCATTCCCACCACCCTTACCTTCACAGCACATTCCACGTGTATTTGGCATCATGATGTTTCTAATTTCTCTCCTAAATATTTGGGCAATTTCACACAAAGTAACTTTGTGAATGATGACACAAAAAACCTTCTAATTATGGAAAACATGTACTCCATAAACCAAATTGAAATGACCCAGGAGGGCAGAACAAAACTTTGCTCCCAGTAGATTTTATTAAAATAATTTCATCCTTCTTGCATGCTTTGATCAGCACTATGATAAAAATAGTTATTAAATTATCATCAGTCACTGCATACCAAGCATTCATTTTACAAGCAATGGTGGAAAAGAGTCATAATTACAAAGCAAGCATATCAGACCATCTGCAAAGTTATGCAGACAGCTGTTTTACAGTACTAGAGAAAACTACTTATTTATATGTAGATATTTATAAGTACTCGAAAGGGAAAGGCACTGCATTAATACTCACCATCATGAATGTTGACCCAAAAGGATTCATAAATATTAAGTTTTGCTTCTGGCACTTGAACAACTACACTGATTCCAAATATCATGTCCTAATCCAGTAGCTTTGCTGTTTCTGATCCTGTATAATGCTCCGTAGGCTTAACAACCTTTAACATTTCACAGTCAACGTCTTGAAAATTAATGGGAAGAGCAGCATGAAGTAGGATGAGAGCTAACATCAACAAAAGAATATTTAATTTGCAAATCAGAGCAAAGTGGTTGTGCTCCATTTTCAAATATTTTTAGCCCTCAGTATTTAATATATTATAAAAGTGATTGACCATATATTTAAAATACAGAGTATCTTTAATAAGCTATACTTTTGTTGGACATTTTTATATAAACATGATCACATGGAGCTCTACCCAATTCAGAATGAGAAATGAAGATTAACAATTATGCTAACTCAAAAACTGGAATCAGACAGCTTCTCTGTAATATTGCTATGAATAAGACCATCAGGCCCAATATTTCTCTCGTTTCCTCTGTAAAGCAGAACAGTACAGGAAGAAATATAATATTCTTCAATATAAACATTCATGGTATTTTTTTTTCCCTGATAGACATCAGAAACACCTGCTTTATATATTTGTAAAGACACAAAGAGCTGAGACATATAGCCATTTAAAACAACTATTATAATTCTTGCACTGACATAGAAACAAGGTACCTCATTATGTCAGCCCTGCCCATATTTCTAGGGAATTTGACAGGAGTGGTTACTCAAGCCCATCATGCTCAGCAAAAGATGCAAGATCTGTTGTGACTTAGGATGTACAAAAGTAGGAGCACAGATTCAGACAAGACATGCACTATAATGATTTAGGGCAAGGCTTACCATTGCTTGCCACCTGGAATAACAAAAGAACATTTTGAGAAAAGCTATGTGTTCTGACATTCCTATTTATGGCAGGCAATGCTTTATGTCCAGAGTGTTCAAAAGAAATTCCGAGGTATTATTTGTACTTAAAGCAGAATTGCAAGCACAGACTCTGGCCCAGAGCGCTCTGGGGTTTGACTGACAGCAAGTATACAACTCTTAGCCCAGATCAATGCGAGAATAAACGAACTCGCTGTGCCGGATTTAATATTATGGAGCTGGCTTGTGTCTGTGACCTTTCCTTCCTCAGAAGTTCCCACACAGGATGAGACTGGAACTTTACAGTCCCAAGTATGGGACGAAGGGGAACACACATGAGCTGTATCTCAGCACCACAGCTGCCACCTGCTACATTACCCCAGTTCATGAAACAGGCAAAGTTTTTATTGCACATGGGCTCCAGCTACTGAACCAAGAAGAGCCAAAGCCTCCTTTCAAATCTTTTATTTTCAGAGGAAAGACATTAGTAAAAGAGTTTGTATTCTCATTCCTCCATGCCAGAAGGGAATTCAGATACACTGTCTACACAATAAGAATACTCCAGTGACTAGATAGCCTTGCACTGGTGGAACCATGCCTGATTTATTTTGAAAGTTATACATCAATCTAGTGATGGGCTTCTCTTGTTTTAATGTTGATTTTCAAGCAGGTTATTTCACATGTCTTCTCCAAAACCATTATTTTACCCTTTCACCACCAGTAAGAAAAAGAAAGGTCTTGATTTGAGTTTACCATGATTTTGTACTTATTAATTAACATAAATTTCTGGGCTTTAGATGTAATGCCTGTAACAGCATCACAGCTTGGTGCTGATTAAGATTAAGAGTCTTCTTGTGAGAAAGAAATTGAAAATATACTACAGCACTGATCTCCCACTCAGTATCATCTGAAACTGTAGTAAGTCACTCTACATCATCATCCAGATCAGTAATAAAAGTAGGACAAAATAGAACCAAAGGAAGTCCATTACAGAACTTCACTTAATCTACTCTATGAGTCAGCAAGTACTCTAAATTAATTCTGTATTTAGTATTTGTCTCATCTTGCATGAGCTTCAAAATATTCATTCTGAGCTCTACGTATATAGCATGTATTGGGGATGGGGTTGTTTTGTTTTCAAAGCCTACACATGACCTGCAACATGACCTTCTTCAGCAAATTCTGGTTTGTGTTTTGTTTGGTTTTCAAAGCTTAGACTTGGCCTGAAACATGACCTTCTTCAACAAAATCTGTTTTCTGATGTTATTCTCACTGTGTTATTGGACTACAGCTCAGTTTTGTGATTGTTTCCTTTGTCACTTCCTGGATATTTTAGAGAAGGATTTAAAACACCCTATTGTCTATCCTTTCTTTGTGTAGAAAAATATTTTCCTTCCTACTGCCATTTGGTGTTTTATTCGTCCATTGCAAGGTCTTGAACACAAATGCCAACACTTGAGATTTTACAAGATTGTTAAATCTCTGAGAATGGTACTCAACAGGCCCATCTAACTTACAAACCTCTAATTCACCTAAACGTTTTCTAAATCCTTTTTCCTTAGTTCAGGTTGGCTTATTGCCAGCATTTGTTCTATCAGACACCAGTAGTAACCTCATTAGTGAAGACCAGAGAAGAACAACATTAAACACATCAGCCTTCCCCCTCCTGTTATCCATGAGCAGAAGTCACATTTGACACTCCCACACTCTGTCAGTGCCTAATACTTTGTGATTAATCATCTTACTACTAACGTGCTTTTGGAGCAAATGTGTTGTTTACTTGAACATGGTTCCTAATTCCGTTCTGTGATTTGATCATCCAAAGGTTGACCTTGAATTACAGAAACCAGCAAAGGAGAAGAAAGGGATGATTCACTGTTCCTCATTTACCTTTCTCTCTTGATAACTTATGATTACATGATAACATGTAAACAGTGAATAAAATTTTAGCAGTGAAATCCCCAATCTTTTTTTGCTTAGAGGGCTATACTCTGCTGAAACATATCAATATTTGGTAACCATTTATTTGTAGTGAGCAGTGACACTGTGCAGCAGGGGGGTGCCAGATCCCTTATGAGTTAACACAGCTCAAGTGATGCTGAACTGGTTGGCCAGGTTCAGCACTGATGAAGAAAATTTTTGAAGATACAAATTTAAATTAGCTTTTTTGTTGGAAAGAGAAGATTAGTTCTGAGTTTATACTATCCGTTGCCTGCAGTGTCACTTTTAACACCCATTCTTTTACAGTATGTTGTTCCTTCAGGCACAATCATTGTGTCTAACAAATTATCCCAATTCCCTGAACCCACTATTTATCACTGATCTTTTCTGTTTGAGCCCCAGAATTAGGATTCTAGTGCCAATCTGACGCATTCTAGCAGCCATGCCAGATATCCCTGATAACCCATTTTTCACCTTCCCCATTAGCCTGCATTAGCCATGGAGGTGCACTCTTCATAAAATCCTGGAAAAACCTGCTTGGAACTTACACATGTGGCACCAGAGATGGTTATTACCCTAATTATCTGCATGACCCTATGCTCACTCACATTCCTCTAGCTGTCCTCTCTAGAAACCTTTGGTCTGCAGACAGTCTATAAAAGTCTGTTCCTTTCATACTATTATTCCTCTTGAGCACCAGAAGCTAGGTATGTCTCTTAAAAAGTACAGATTTTCATTCCAAACCTCCACACTTGAGTCTGTTTAGACTCTTTCTTTACAAATTCTGGGAGGCTGAGCACAACACACAGCCCATGGTGCAGCGTAGGTGGGAGTGCTGAATTGGAAATTCTCTGCAACACTGGGTGAGACATAGAACCTTCTGCAACAGTGGCTGGAGGAGACAGACAAACAGCCTGTTTTGCACTTGTTCCCAGAATGGCTCAAATTAGTGCAGTGCTAATGAAGTACCATTGCTGGGATACACTCCGAACAATGTTCATGACAAATATGAGCAGATGAAGTACATTTATAATACAATGATTAATTTACAGCAGGACATCTTTGCGGCGTGCACAATGACTCTTAAGGTGTATTTGCTTGGAGGCATAGACAAGGACAGACTTTACCCTGAACATTTTTTCTCTTAGTGAGTTATAACCCAAAGCTTTTCACAATTTACCTTTATCACCAGATCCCATTGTCAGAGCTTTAAATTTCAAAATAGCTGGAAGAATTCATTAAAATTATTAATATTCAGACACAATGGGATTGTTAATTCAACTGCTCCATTGGAGGTCACAGGTACATACAATTTCTGTTTAGATTAAGACAAGCACCAACTTCAACCTTCCAGTTTCATTAACATTTAATGATTAATGAAATTTTCTTACAGGAATGAGCAACCATTTAAAATGTATGTTGCCAGTGTATTACTGTTTCTTGCTTACAGAGCTCCAATTTTCTAATTTAGAAACAAACCCTCATGAATTAAGCAAGAAATCACACAGCATTGACAGCAGAGTCAATCTCAAAACCCCATTACCCTCCTCCCCACATATACAATAAACTCTTGGAAAACTTATAAATACATACAGGTATTTGTGCATAGGTAGATGCCAGCAATTTGTTATGAAATAGGAAGGGAAACAATTACAAAAATTCCTTCAGATATTGTTCAAATCTTTCCATCTATTTAGTACCTGTATAATTATTGGGTTGTAATATTAACTCTGTCCTTAACTCTCAACATATCTGGCAATTTATCTTACTCATATTCTTGAGTCCCTGAATGATTTTCACATGTAGTTCTTGATTTGTGAAATTTAGATTTTACATCCAACTTCATAGAATTTTTGCAGTTGACTTAACGCCCTCCACCCTTCTCAGTCTCAAACTTAACATTTTGAAAGAATTACCACTTTTTAGAGGAGTATGATGTGTACAGTATAGAAAGCTTTTTTAGAAAATTTTTCTAAATATATAAACATGAGATACATCAAAGTTTCAAACAGGCCCTTGATGGGGTGCCCTATACAACAATGTTGTGTTAAACCATCTTCTTCCATTTAGTCACTCTCAAATTTTTAAAAGTTGCCAGAAGTTTGAAAAGTATCCACAAAAACTACCTAAAAATCAATACAACAAAAATCTTGAACAACATCAGTTACATCTCGAATTACATCAGTTATGTAATTAATTACATTAAATACCGCATTCATTTCTTCTGCACATTTGACAATTACAGAAAAGTGCTACTCCTGGTAATGCAGATACATTGCTGGCTGGTTCAGGCCCAGCCACAGGAGTAGCAGATATGTGCACATCAAACCTATACATTTCTTAGTCAGCAGTCAGCTATTCTTTCACGTAATACTGGCACCAACCTTTCTGAGTCATCTCAACACTGTTCACATGCCATTCCCCCTGCCTAGAGCACAGTCTAGGAAAGATGTCGGTACATAATGAAACTGCCCTGTCCGCTAAAGGCTGAACCTCACAGAATGCTAGTGGCAACACTTCCACTTGGTTTCAGTTTGGGAAAGCTAAGATAATATGGTGTCATTTTCAGAAAGAAAACAGCAATGATTTGGCTTTGTTTTCCTTATTTTCAAATTTAACTTGAAGTTGTTAATGGAAATTAATACTTTATTATCTTGACAAGGTGTAATATCTCTTATAAAAATGTTTTTTTCTTCAGGATCGTTATGTCATCATAGAATCATAATCATTGAATTATAGAATGGCCTGGGTTGGAAGTGACCTTAAAAATTATCCAGTTCCAACCCCCTGCCACGGGCAGGGACACCTTCCATTAGATCAGGTTGCTCAGAGCCCCATGCAAGCTGGCCTTGACCTTTGCCAGGGATGAGACCACCACAGCTTCTCCATATATGCCAGGACCTTACCACCCTTACAGAAAAGAACTTTCTCATAATATATAATCTAAACCAACTTTCTGTAGAGTAGGTTTGTACCAGTTTGAAACCATTCCCTCTTGTTGTTTCACTCCAGGCCCTTTTAGTCTCCCTCCATCTTTCATGTGGTACTGGAAGGCCGCAGTCAGGTCTGTCAAAAGTTTCTCTTTTCCAGGCTGAACAATCCCAATTCTCTCAGCCTTCCCTCACAGGAGAGGTGCTCCATTTCTCTGATCAGTTTGGTGTCTCCTCTCTCCTCACTCCAACAGATCCGTGTCCTTCCTGTGCTGGGACCCCAGTGCACAACAGAGTGCTTTGTTGGAGTTCAGAAGACATGAAAAGAGCATTGTATTTATTATTGCTAACTCTAGTTATAGAAGATACTGTCGTCATGATAATACTGACGGCAGTTTGAGCTACTGTACTTGCAATCAAATCTTCAGCCTTTAGCTTTTAATCCAGTTCCTGTGTGTGGTGCTTTACACTTCTGCATTATGAGAGGGAAATATCTACTAAGAGCCATCTGTATACAGTAACTGCTCATGCACATTAAAAATAGAGCTCTACTAAAACAACTCAACAATCAAAACTTTTGCACACCTACTGCTTAATCAATACATCAGCATCAGAGAATGCTGATGCTGTAAACAAGTAATTTGCAATTTTATTAAGTGTCAAATGCCTTTGGCTACATGTTCCAAGGTATATTTTTCTGTCCATTTTACTTCTAAGTAGTTGCTTAAATGACCTAAGGGAGGGCTTCTCTTCAAACATTTTTACAAAACTGAAATTATATACTAGGTTTCTGTAGATTAAAAAAAGCTGAAGTATAGCTTTATGTAAAATAAAAGTTATCGTGTGCATGACAACAGCAACTCTTCAAGCTTTTAATATTCTAATATATCACCCATAAGAAACACCTTGCTGGACAAAGGAATGTAACCACTAATGTTCACAGAAATTATGCAGTGCAGGTTTAATATTTGATATATTAGGAATTTTACAGTTTGATCATAAATGGAATTTGGAACATAAAGTCTATTTAGAAATTCAAGATTGCTTTGTGGTTTCCTTAAATAGTTTCACCCAAGTACTCAATTTAAAATAAATTAAACCGTAAAGCTGCACAGAAGAATAGTGCAATTTTGAATATCAGCAAATAAAAGTTGACTACATTATATAAAACAACAATTGAACTCCTTGCTGTGGATATATTCTCATTCAATAATTTTGTCATAAATCTTCCTTGCTACATGTGCTTTCCAAAAGACATTACTTTGCTCAAGCAGCTAGCAGCTGTACTTTTCATGCTTTTGAGTCATAGGAACTTCTGGACTTTATTTCAGTAAACTATGATAATGCAAGCACATTTTATAGGTAAAATCTCTTCTGGAACAAACCAGTGGGAAAAGATGACTCAGAGGGATGATATTTAATTAGTATTATCTATGATAATAAGCCATTCCAGGACTAAGCTAGCCATGACAAAGAAAACAGCCCCTCAATTTTAACAGGACTTCAGGGCTTAGCTTTAAATTGTGACTTATCACTGAAAGTTTTAGCAAATGCAAATGCAGTGCTGCAAATGTATCCAGAGCTGTCAATATAAATTCACAGATTTAAATACAATGATTTATTTAATCCACTACTGCCTAGTAAATGGATAATATTATTTCTTAAATACTAGTTCTTATACTAAAAATTTATTATTAAAATCTGTCTGTGCACTGGTTTGTACCTACAAACTAGGGCAACTGTAATTACCTAGATAGTAGGTAGGCACAGGATTATTTACCGCTGTTCTGAAAAAGGAATGGCTGGAAATACTTTTCTGTCAAATACATTTTTAACATCTGTATATAAACTAGAGCAGTTTGCCATATTTAAAGTATACTAGAATCCAAGAAGTCCATATCTGCCTCTAAGAAAGGAGGGGAGGAAAATATTCCAGTCAAGATCAGCACAGAAGTTGTATGTCACTTCATCACCAGGCCTGTAAGAAGGACCTACTGGCGGGAACTATTTTCTGTTTACATCTACAATCTAAACTATATGCCAGCTGCATGCCAATGCTAAAGTTTTAGGGTGAAGGTGGGGGAATAGGTCTTTTACTTTCTACTGTTCATACTACCAAATCCACGGAATTATGTTCGTTTTATGGTTATGATTGCACCATAAAAACCTCTTCCTTCCTTTACATTACTGGATGCAAAGCTGTAAAGAGTAAGCAAAGCTGTCAAAGTTAGAAAACCCAATTGTTTGCTAAGTAGCAAGTTCTTACCTCTAAAGGAAATTGTTGTGAGAGAAGTACAGATTTGTCAGCCTTCTTTTTACACTGCAGCTGTATCTAGCCAGGCTGGTACTCCAGACTACTTCTATTCCTCCTCTGTACTGTGAGGAATAGACACAACCTCATCTATTCCTCCAACTTAAAAAACAAAGCATGTCCAGACTGTGTAGCATTGACTGCCTGGATGTCTTAAGCTACCCAGGCCACCTTGAGAAACACCTCAATCCCTTTAATGTAATGCCATGCTGAAGCATGCAAAAGCATGCAAAAGCAGTATACAAAATATACCCCAAATCCATTTGTGGAATTAAGTTTGTACTCCCAAGGGCTTTGACTGTAAATTGTTAGAAGTAAATTGAGCTAAAGGAATTTCTGAAAAGAACCAGTCAGAAGCATATTAAAACATTGCAGAATAATTTATGGGTGGCAATTGTAATGATGTGATATATCATTTGTGAATGTAATCATTTTTTTCATTAGCTTTTCAGAGTTAATTTCAGCAAACGAATTCATATTTAAAGCTCACTGTACTGTACAAAATTGAGCCCTACATCTATGAAGAATATTTGACAACAGTAAAAGAGTTTCTGGGTTTAGTTGACATTTTATGGCTTAAGGTGAAAGAATTAAACAAACGGGAGTTATGCTTGTTTGACATTCTAGATATCCTTCAATTTATATGCTAAAGCTGCCCTAATTTTTCAGCAATAAAACTGTACTGCTTTAAAGACTGCTCTCAGAACTGCCTAGTTCTGAGTGGCTTTAGAGCATAGCCCCAGTTTTGAATTGTGGGTAGCCATGTTCTTGCTTACATTCTCTGATTTTAATTAGAAAACAGTAATGGGAATATTTTTAGCTGAATACAAACTTCATTGACTATTTTGCTGAAATTAAGTAACTGGCAGTTTCAAATGTGATACAAAAATATGGAACCTGGAGTGATTATCTTCTGAAGTAGCACAATCTCCACAGCAAATTTATCTGAATCTTTTGCCCAACAAGGCAAGTACTTTCTAAAGAGTATTAGAACTCACAGGATCTTTTAGCAAAAACCAAAATTCAACTTAAAAGCATAAATAGAATTTACCTTTAATTTTCTGATAGATTTAAACTACATCCTTCTAGACTGGAAGACTACATGCTGATATGATACATTAATAGAAAAGAGCACAATAAATGCATTGAATTTGAAATTGTCTAGATTGAGCCCTTGAATCTGATACCCTACACCAGTGTTGCAACAATATGTAAAAACACATGTATTAAATGGAGGTTCATTTAATCTCTCCAGGTGCCCACTTTCCAATAATAAACCAGGAATAATTATTTCTCCTCTATTTGCCTCACTCATGGATTAAAATTACACAGTATTCATAACAAAAGAGATTTTTGAGAATTTGGTAGAAAAATGGAAACTCCGATCTAATCTTATTAACTAAAATTTAAATGACACACCACAAAATCCTAAGGACTTCAAATCCATAGAAAGCAAATGCTAAAACAGCTTCCTGATTCTCTAAAGCACTTTTCCTAAGATTTCCTGAACTAAAAACTCTAATCATACTTGAAGAATGTTCATAGTATAGGGATTTCAATTACACACAGATGCATCTGACCCAAACACAGCCAAATTCAAAATCATTATAGAATAAATGCTTAAAATGATAAATTTTATTATGATTATTATTATTTAAATTACAACCACGAAGACTCATGAAAATCTTGATCCTGGAGGTTTGAACGGGAGAGCTCACTTTGGAGAAAATAAAGAGCACACTGTTAACATAGCATGTAATGCATCCTGAGCCATCCTCTTAAAAATCTTGGAAGAATTAGTGTGGCAAACAGCTTACCTAAAGTGACAGGATGTTCTTTTGGTTATTTTTCTGTGTGGATTTGTTGTTTCTGTTTTCTTTTTTTTAAAGGGACATACTTTGATGTCAGGAGACTCTTCATTTAAACTGCTGTTGCCTACTCAAAATTTATTGAGCTTGATGGGAGCAAACACAAAGTCTGTGCTACCCCTGGCGCCATCAATCAGAGTGTTGGGTAGTATTGCATCTTAAGCTTCTTGATTGAGAATTCCTTTCTTGCTTACTTACTGAGATGTGCTAGGTGTGCTAATGCACCTGTGGATGAGGAAAAATAGTGTGATAAACTATGATTTATTTTCTCTGTGATCAACAAAATATCAAAAACTGTGACAAATGAGAGATCTAGTGGGACTAAGAAACATTTTATTAGAAAATCAAAGGCCTGTTTACCCTATCTTCTATAATTTATCACTCTTTTCTCTCAAGACTTCTCATCTTTGCAAGAAAACTTCAGAGGTCTAGAAAATTTTTGTAAATTGGCTCAGTGAGGCTGAAATTGTACTTATACCACATGTGAGGTTATCACAGAATGAAGAGAAGTGAGTGCAAATGAAAAATGATTAAATTGAAATCTTTTTCCTTAAAGGAAATCAACTATCAGAAATATCTGTTACTTATATAACACCTTTCTGCACCACTATATGAGTAATAGGCATTCTTCAGGTATTTTAGTAGTATTCTGGGGTGCATCAGGAACAGCACTGCCAGCAGGTCAAGAAGTGATCCCACCCCTCTCCAGACCTGGTGAGGCACCTGCAGAGTGCTGTGTCTAGTTCTGGGCTCCTCAGGACAAGAGAGACATGGAGCTCCTGGAGCAGGTCCAGTGGAGGGCTACAGAGATGATGAGGGAACTGGAGCATCTCTCTTATGAGGAAAGGCTGAGGAAGCTGGGGCTGTTCAGCCTCAAGAGGAGATATCTGAGAAGGGAACTCATCCCTGTCTGTCAGTGACTGCAGGGAGAGGTCAGAGCATGGACCAGGCTCTGCTCAGTGGGGCCCAGCAATGGGACAAGAGGCCACGGGCAGGAACTGATATCCAGGAAGTTCCACATGAACTGTGGAAGTTCCTCTTTCCTGTACAGTGACCGAGCGCTGGAACAGATCACCCAGAGAGGTTATGGAGTCTCCCTCAGTGGAGATATTCCAGAACCATCTGGATGCAATCCTGTGTTATGTGCTCTGGGATGACCCTGCTTGAGGAGAGAGGGGACACCAGACGACCCACTTCCAATCTGACCCATTATGTGATCCTGTGAATTTGGGTTTTTGTTTATATAGCTATCATATCACTCACTAGGTATATTTAATATTATGGAAACTGAAAAAACATCAACATGATCAGATGGATGTGAGCACAGTGTGAATGCAAGAGCTCAAGACATTCCTTGAAGAAGAAAATCTAGCAAGAATTCAATTATCATTATTAAACATTAGAACTTACTCCATGTACTGGATAGATTGTTTTCCCCACTCTAGTAAAAGACCACAAAGATTGAAAAATAATAATTAAAAGATAGAATACCTTGGCCCCCAAAATTTGGGTGATTGTGGTGTCTCTGTCAGAATGCTGACTGTACAAGGTTGGACAACATGACAGCATTACTTCCCTGCCATGCAGACATTTGTTTTCATAAGTAAAAGGCAGTTATTTGGGGTTTTGACTGAACTCCCATGAAACTCATGTTACCCATGTATCTTTTAAAGACATAGTTCTGTAATACAGAGAAAAATAAAAATCATAAGCATTTTCCTTTTCCAAACTGCAATACGAAAATGCATAAAAATTAGCTGTCTCTGTCTTAAAATACAAAACCATCAAGAGTGTTGTCTCCTACAAAAAGGTTTGAAATCATTACTGATACTACCAAACTAATTTACTTCAGATGATGAACAAAAAAATGGCCAGATCCATAAAATATGGGTTTTTTCTCCCAAAACAGCACAGTATTTGAGCAAGGACAATGACTAATATTGTACTGTGGGGGTGCAGAATTATTCAAACCAAATGTACCATTTTTAAGCTATTAGCCTAGAAAATAAATCCAAGAAATAACCATGTGTAATTTCTGAAAAGACAGTGCAGAACTAATCAGCATGAAAAGCTATATGCAGGTTTTTCCCTCATCACTTTACTCCACAGATAACATGGATTTTACAAAGCAACTTCTAAAGTAATACATTTTTTTGAAAAGTAACTGAACCTTCTCCTGAGAACATCATATTTTTATATGCTAAATTAGGTATGCATTTTGAATTTATAAGACATCAGAGACTACATCCACATATTTTCAGTGATCAAGGTTCCAAAATTATTCTATTTAAATTGAACTTTTCTTTAGATCACCTTGTTTTCCATGCTGCTGTTACTTTCCATGTTGCTGTATTATTAGACTGTAATTTTATAAACCTGTTCATATCCATTAACTGTGCACAGCTACAGAATTTTGAGTGACCGGGTTAAATTAGAGGTGTGCATCTCAGTGCCACAGGACATGCTCAGAAGCCTTGAAGCACAACAAAACATATCTTTGCCCGTGGTTTGAGAACTAAATAAAAGTAAGATGGACTACCACTGAAAAGCTTTGAGAAGCCTAATTGGAGACAGTACAATAGCTGTAAAATGATTTACATCTACTCTTTTCAGAAATAAACTGGATACCACAGAATATTCTGATTGTTCATCTCTTATGTACTTGTGGCCATGGAAAGATTTTTAATTTTTTCTAAAGTTTGTTAACAAAGTCTTTTCCTCTTTACCAATCAACTCATATTCCACAATGTTGACATCACATTTCTTAAATAATTTAAATTTTTTCTGCTTGAGATCTGTTATAGAAACATAGACTCAGACTGTTTCCACTTAATGTAAGTAGAACTATCCTGAAAATAAATAAAAACACACATCTTAATACAAATGAGAAAACAGCGTACTGTGTATCTGCACTGATTGCCTGTAAAGTGTTATGTACAGGGAATATTCCTGCAGTATTACACCGCTATTATGTTTTGAACCATATTTCTAAGCTGTGTTACATTCCTATTTTTCTCCAATATCTTTTGGGGGAAGCATTAACATTATTTTTCTAGCATGCTCTAAAGTTTCTACTCCAGACAGTAAGACAAAAACAAAGATGTTTATTTTTTAAAAAACATTCATCTCAGACTATAACAGCAAAAGACATTTGTAGCCATACTTAAATATCTGAAACAAACCATTTAGGAGCTAAAAAGGAGTGCAAGCACACAAGGACATGAGTAGATTCTTCCCCAAATACAGGGCAGAAAAAAAATAAATAACATTCAGAACATAAGACTTTTTCCCAGGTACTGAATGACAGAACATACTGTTGTTGCAGAGGAAAATCTTCATTCTCTGCTATGCTAAAAACCTGCAATATAAGATAATGCAGTTCCAAGATTCTGCCTAATGGCTGTTAAAACCCATGGAAGGGAGACACTTCTGTAGCTTTTAGCACAGCTGATAAAGTATGTGACCTGCTCAGGCCACACAACAGCCTGACAGAAAGGGAGAGTTTCTGTGGGAGAGTTCTGCCTCCCTGCACTAACATAAGAAGCAACCTATTAAAAGCTAATCATGAAGACTAAGGTCAATGAAATATTCATTACAGCTTAAAAATACACATTCTGTTATAAAAAATCATTATACTACAATTCATTGGTTTTTATATTTGAAAAACAGTACTTACAAGTTTTGTCACTGAAAACACAGAACCAACACAGCACTAATTACAGGCCTCAGTAATGCCCACAGGAAACAATTTCTGATTTTCCCAAAGGCAAAAGGATAAGCATATGCATCTTGATAACACTATCGAAATTAATGGAGAAAGATTTCTACAATCTGAAAGAAAAAAAAAAATGAAAGAGCATTTTCAGTAATTTCAATTTCAAGAGCCAAAAAATTAGTATCTGGTTTATATCTCCCAAAGTAATTTTCTTTCAATTGACAGTAAAGGTAAACTTAAAGCAAAAGTGTTTACATACAGCTCTTAGCCATGTACAGAATCTGAAATTAAAATGCAGTGTAAAGAATTTTTTTTTTTCTGACAAATACACAGAAAATAAATTAAGAGGCTTTTAGGTGTGTGGATGTATTTTACCATAAGCATTAGTGTTGTTTTCTAAAACTACCAGCATAGTTTTACCCCAGTAGGTTTGCTTTGCTTTGCTATCAATAAAATACAGTAGTCTAGCTTCCCCCTGAAAAATATTCACTCAGATCTGTATATTTTCACAACACTACAGAATGAAAGATTTTTCTTGTTACTATGTTAAAAAAAGAAATTCAAGGTTCAACACCAGCTATGCTCAGTGAAAGAGTCAGACTTAACGAGCTGTTGGAACAGCAGTTATATCTCATCAGCTTCGACTCAGAATTCCCAGAAGCTCAAGAAGAAGTCTGAATTTCTCACACAGATTCGTAAAGTCAAAGGTTAGAAATTATTAAATTTAATCCAGGTAGTACTCTAGTCTCTTACGGGAGGGAAAGCATATGTGGGGTTCTAAAGTAGGAATATTCCACGGAAACCTTGCATTGATTCACACATACCTTTGACATTGTTTTCTCTTAACAGGTTATTTTGTTTGCTATTGTATAAATACTCCATCAGTTCACCATCAGTTTGTTTATTAGAAATTTTTCATCTTGAAACCCTGTTTAAGTTTATGTATTTTAAAATGAGGATCAAGAACTTTGGAAACAAAAGAAAAACCTTCCCAAAACAGTTCCAGTTTTAAAAGGATATAAATTTCCATTCTTTAATCTCATTTTAGCTTCATGTACATAAATACAGCCTGTGAGTTGCTTAATAAAGTATCTTGTATAGCTGGAGTACAGTATGCTAAACCTGCTTACAGCTATTATACCAGACAGGAGTTACAGGAATACAGTGTGCTCAGAATTAGAAGCATTTTACTGTTGGAATATATGGAAAATAGCAAGTTATGCATGATGCCATTCATTTCAGATCATTTTCAGCAGAGCTCTTGCAAGTTACAGTAGAGTATTTTTGCATGCTTAACTAAGTGCATTAACATTTTGGTTAGATCAGGAACACACTTCCAAACCAAACATCTCTTATCACGTCTCACATGGCCTTGGTTTGCATTGTAGAATAGTCTCAGAGGACAAAATCACATCCCTTTTGAATTAAGCAAACTTACACTGTGCTTCAGAAGGACCTAAATCTTCAGCTGCTGTTGACAGGACCAGGGCAGAGCCAGGCTGAGATAAATCCCTTGAAACATGCATAAATACATAAATATGCAGATTTCAGGTCTTTAACCTCAAA
This sequence comes from Dasyornis broadbenti, assembly GCA_013397935.1. Lineage (NCBI taxonomy): Eukaryota > Metazoa > Chordata > Aves > Passeriformes > Dasyornithidae > Dasyornis > Dasyornis broadbenti. The sequence continues at coordinate 289,991 of VZRN01004181.1, forward strand.
CTAGTTTGTTATAAGTTCACTCCTGTTGTACCACACTACTGGCTAATGCAGACACAAACGTTTCACAGTGGCAGCAGCCTTGGTATCCTCAGTGGAACTGCAGGCAGTGCCCGCACCCTGAGGGAACAGACTGGGTAGACATTGAGGCAACAACGGTGCGTATGCTGGCCAGCCCTCATAAATTAAAGGGGACCCCCATTCCTCTCTAACCTTAGGAGCTTGTGCCTTGATTACGGAGAATTGTCCTGACAGGTCCAGCCACTCCAAGAGAACAGGTCACCTTCTCCCCTATGCAGGCTGGTGTCTCAGCTATCAGAAGTGAGTCAGAGCAAAGGACAGGGACCTGTGGGTGCCGTGTGCCACCATGGGATTCTGCCTGTGTGACTGCTGGGAGGGCATCAGGAAGAGGAGTGTTGCACCTATATGGGCTTCTAGGTTGGACGTAACAGTGTGCAAAAAACCATACATTCAGGATGGTTACTCCTCCAGATGGAGCAGAAGGTCTGAGGACATTTCCACTCCTGATCCTGATGGAGGAACTTTAGGTTTGTAGCTCTAGGAATCAGGTAATCACTGCTCTGATCAGCCACAGAAGGGTTCTGTCTCCAGCCAGGCAGTGGAAAGGGACAGCTAGGCTTAGTGAACTGTATGGAACAGATTTCCTGGCACATCAGACCCAGGGGAGAACAATGCTTTGGTGGACACTGGTGCACAGTGCAACATAGTGCCATCAGGGTCCATGGGGACAAATCCCAGCTGGATTTCTGGAGTGACAGGGAGTCCCAGCTGGTGAAATGACCCTAACAGAGATTACAGAGAATTGGTCTCTATGGTGGACCAGTCCAGATTCTCTGGGTGTCCTTGTCACAGACCACCTCAGAAGAGAGACCTCAAGGAGCTAAAAGTGTACCAGGGGTATATTTTTCTGTAGACACCATGAAGATTAACCAGCTGTTTACCTTGCCCACCCTCTCAGATGATCCATCTGCAGTGGGCTTGCTGCCTGGCAAGGAACTGCAGGTGTCAGTTGCTACCATGATGATGCACCAGTGGCAATACTGAACAATCCAAGAGCCTCTGGTTCCTCTCCATGAGCTTATTCATCCATGGAGAATGAAGAAGTCATCAGCAAGACTTAGTTACCCTTTAACAGTCCCATACAGCCAGTGCAAAAGTCTGATGGAGAATGCAGATTTCCAGTGAACTATTGTGACCTGCACAAACCACTCTGCGCAGGCTGCAGCCATACTGGACACATTAGAACTCCAGTACAAATGGGAGTTGTAGGTAGGTGGGTGATAGGCCATACCTGATGTGATCAATGCTGCTTTCTCTATTCCTTTTGCAAACTGTGGGTCAAGAGTTTGCTTCCATGCAGAGGGTTTTGCATTACCTGGAGTTGGCTGTCCCACAAATGGAAGCACAGTCCTACCATTTGCCACGGATTAATACAGACTGCACTAGAACAGGGTGAAGCTGCAGTACACTGAAGACACAATAATGTGGGACAAAACAATGAAAGAAGAGTTTGATAAAGTATTGTTTAGACCCCACCTGCAGTGCTGCATCCAGCTCTGGGATCCCAGCACAGGAAGGACATGGAGCTGCTGGAGCTAGGCCAGAGGAGGCACCAAGTTGATGAGAGAGATTGAGCAGCTCTGCTGTGAGGAAAGTCTGTGAGAATTGGGATTGCTCAGACTTGAAAAGAGAAAGATTTGAGGTGACCTAATTGTAGCCTTTCAGTACCTGAAGGGAGCCTACAGGAAAGATGGAGAGAGACTATTTACAAGGGCCTGGAGTGACAGGACAAGGGGAATGACTTCAAACTGACAGAGAGTATTTTTAGACTAGATGTAGGAAAAAATTATTTTCTGTGAGGCTGGTGAGGCACATGTACAGATTTCCTAGAGAAGCTGTGGGTGCCCATCCCTGACAGTGTTCAAGGCCAGCTTAGATGGAGCTCTGAGCAACCTGGTCTAGTGGAAGGTATCCCTGTCCATGGCAGGAGGCTTGGAACTGATGATCTTTGAGGTCCCTTCTAACCCAGGCTCTTCTACGATTCTATGATTAATATTTTCCCTTAAAGCTGATTTTGCCTAAAACAAAGCAAGGTCAAAAGACCTGCAGGAGGGACTTAGCTTTAGGAAATAAAATTTCATGTGGATATTACCACATCCTAATGCATGTGATTAATATAGCAGCCATGTTCCCACCAGCTAACTGAAAGAAAACACAGGCATGCTGAGTTTCTGGACAGTGCATATCCTTGGTTGCAGTCAGACTCGGAGTCCTCTCCATTGAGTAACACAGAAAGAATTTCAACCAGTTTCCTGAGCAGCAACAAAGCTTTGAAGAGATCAAACATGAGACTGATAGTGCACCAGCCCTTAGGCCAGCTGGACAGGACCAGAATGTAAAAAGTATGGCCTACACTGCAGTCAGGAAATGTTGCTGCAGCTAGACCCTCTGCCAGAGGGCTCCTGGAGACACCCGAGGTCAGCCTTGGAGTTTTGAAGCCAGGGCACAGAGGATCTGAGTCCCACTATTCTCTAATTGAAAAAGACATCCTGGCAAAACAGAAAGTGATTTCAGTTGCCTCAGAAGCAGTTATTACAGCAGCACAGCTCGTCTTGGCCCCACAAATATCTGTGCTGTCCTGCATGACCAAAGGAAGAATCCCTCTACACAACATGCAGCTGACACTACATGGATAACACTCACAAGAACATGCTGACGCAAACATTATGGTGGAGGTGGCCATTGGATGTTTAGAAACCCACCCTATAACCAGTACTGCCACCCAAAATACCTTGAACTTTGAAAAACAAATTTTGTGATGACGTAACAGCGCAGAAAGAACTGAATTGGACAATATAAGCGGATTATTAAACTACTTTGTAGGCATCCAGGCCAAGAAACACATTTCTTGACTGGGAATATGACAGTCCCTGTCATGCACCAGCCACCAGGAAGACAGAAAAAGGCAATGAATTATTAAAAATTATACTGAAAACAATGACTGTTGAGACATTCAAGCACTGTGATGCATATTTACTAGAAGTCACGTCTAGCAAACACCAGAGGGTCTTCTTGCCCAAACAAAAACCCTGCATACTGTGGAAGGTGCTACAGCTCCCATGGCACACAAAGGGAACTGGATCAGAAAGTGTGGGTTATACCTTCTTTGGGAAAAGGCAAAGACCTTCAAGAGATAGATTTTTTTTTTCCCAAGGACACAAGTGCATTTGCGGATTAATGCAAGCAGATGGAGTAACCTGATGTGTACCTCCAGGACACCTAATCTTAGAGAAAAAATAATCCCCGATTTGAGTTTCCATCATAGCTGTACTCCATTGGAAAGTACCACATCCAGAGCCATCCAAACCAGTAAAAGTCAAGCCTTGTAAGGAACGTGCTAAGTGCAGCACTGATCCAACCTGAGTTGGCTTCTGCACCCAACAATTCAACACACAACATCATGTCTCCCCTCTCAAATCACCACCACAACAGACAGACCTCAAGTCATTTCCTTCTTTCTTTGTTTCTTCCCCATCCCACTGGAGTTTTGGGGCAGTGGCAGCATGAACAAGGGACTGGTGACTGTTTGGTTGCTGTATCATCCAACCCCCAGCAGCTATTTGTTTGGTTATTTGTTTTTTTTCAAGAGAGATTCCTGATATCTTCATTCAGAGTTTATCTGGACAGAGGATGCTGGAATAATTTTTCTTTGTTCTGGAAATCATGATCTTGGCCAAAGGAAATGTGGCGTGTGTTTAAATACCTGTTACTTTGTGCATTTACCCTTAAGCACTAACATACCTTTAAGTCTCATATATTTTTCATCCACATATAATTTTCATATAGTCAAACAGGTTTTGGTTCTTATAGCTCACAACATCCTTTCTGAATTTCTGAAAAGGTAGTCAGATATAAAAATCTGTATGCGACCAATATCACTGAAATGTAATTTAATCTTAAATTCCCTTGTAAACATCTGTTCCTAATCAAACATTTATCTTTTAAGCAATTGTAAGATTACCAGGGAGCAAATAAACATCTAAATAATCTTTATTTCATTTTGCCTCCCACTGGAGCTCTCTGGGAGATACATTTCCTTCTCACTTTCTCACCTTTTATACTCCCTTCTGTCTCTTCCAAATTAGTTCTATCCAGAATATATGACTCAAAAAAAGAGAGCTGTTTGCCTGAAAACATGCCCTAACTTCAGAACTTGACCGAAGTTATAACAGTTGTTCCTGTAAGCCTGCATCAAGCAACCCTGTAATTAATCATCTCTTTCCTTGAGGGCTGCTGTCACTCAGCATAAATCAGAGAATGTGTTTTCTTCTTGTTAAAGCAAATGTTTATTTTTCTCCTTATGAAAAAAAACCCATTTGAGATTATTTTTTTGTTATGAAAGGAAACATTTAGACTCCCCATTAGTTTGGGAGTTCAAATTAAAGACTCTGAAGGCACCATGTTTTCACCTTCATAGCTGAACCTCCCTCAACTTTTGTTTTGCTACACTGATATTTAAAGGTCTGTTTTTTAGTAAGTACATATTCCTGTGATAATATAACTTGTTAGAAGATTGAAATTTTCATAGAGGAAAATTGCCGTGGGACAGTAAATATTTGGAGGTTCTTCTGCTTTTTCTCAGAACAAAAGCTGAAATATTTTTGCCTGATGGAGAAAATTTTTCTCTCCGCATAAAGCTTTTGCCCTGAATCTTGAAACCTGACCCATTTTCTGCAAGGACGAAAGCTCCCTTGGTTTTGAAGATAGTTATCATGCACTGGGCCCCAAGCATTGAAAGAGCTACTGGATTTACCAACACCTCTCCAAGCTGACTGGTAGAAAATTAGTTTGGTTACCTATAATTCTCTTTCCTTCAAGCAGTTTGTACCTTATTCCTTCAGGAGCTCTGCTGACTTTTACTGTGTAATTGGTTCTGACTTGAATAGAGCACAGACATATACAGACTAAACTTTAGCCAAATTAAAGTAGACTAATCCATTATCCTGGAGATGCAACAGCAGTTGCAGGTTCACATGTGGTAAGATTTTTCCAATGGAGTTTTAAAGAAGAATCAGGTAATGCAAAAAGTGTAACATATAAAATTCAAAAGCATTTAGTAAAGCCACAACAAACTGATGCCAAGGGAAGCCTAAAAGAGTCTGGGTCAAATAGGAATGAAAAGCCCATCACATTACCCCAGGAAAATATCCTGCATACTTCATCTGCTAGTCTTTGATAGCACACTGACATCCTGTTCCAATAGTAAGGAGAAATTAAATGAACTGAGAGTCTTACTCTAAACTTCAGTTTCCCACATCATACATCCATCTCACAGTTGTCCTGCTGAGGACACACCTCAAAGCACAAGTTTGTCACAGGCTGAAGTGTCACAAGCTCACTGACAGAAATATGTGGAGAAATGAGCACGCACCTATGATGGTTTTAGGCCAGGACTATAAGGCACAAGGCCTGAGAAGCCTTACGTGCTCACTCAGCAGCACAAATCGGGAGAAAAGGAGGCTTGGTGGGGGGGGACCTTATTGCTCTCTACAACTGCCCGAAAGGAGGGTGTAGACAGGTGGTGAATGATCTCTTCTCGCAGGCAACCAGGGACACGACCAGAGGAAATGGCCTCAGGCTGCACCAGGAAACGTTCAGGTTGGACATCAGGAAGAATTTCTTCATGGTTGTGAAGCCTTGGAATGGGTTGCTCAGGAAGGAAGTGGAGTCACCATCCCAGGAGTTGTTCAAGAAATGACTGGACATGACACTCTCTGCTCTGATCTGGTTGACAAGTTGGTAATCGGTCACAGGTAGGACTCGATGATCTTGGAGGTCTTTTTTATGATTCTTTCACACATTATTTTGTCCCAAAGAAGGAATTTCCAGCATGTTTTTAGAATTTTCACTCCTGAGAACAACATAACCCTTAACAAAAGACCTGTCAACAGACTAGGAAGACAAAGCAGAGAAAACCACGTTTTCAGTGCAGAATTTGGAGCTTCATGGGTCAATGAAAGGGACTGCATGGCATGGCAGATACAACTAGAAGTAACATGTAGAAAATCCCTTCCTACCGTGTAATTGCAGCGCAATTAGACTTCAGACTGGTAGGCAGCTCTCAGAGTAGATGGCAATAGGCAAAGAATAGTGCTGATACTAAATATCCAGTATTATCTCAAAATACAGATGTTTGGTTTCTGGTATTGAACAAACAATAAAAATAGGCAAAGTCTTGAACAAATAAATATCCCCAATTTTTACATGAAACTTTAAGAACAAATTCTGTTATACATATGGTTTACAGTCCCTATTTATGTAACAAAGATTAATCAGCAAGCTCTGGTCATAATAAAGTGACTTTTTATTCTCTATTTCATGTTTATTTTGCCAGATGATCAGAAAACATTAAATGTAGATAATTCAACTTTGCTTCCCAGAATTTTAAATTCTCACCATAGCCTTGATCAGCCCTCCTCAGTTATAAAAATCATGTTTTCGACTTACGATTTTGTAAGAAAAAACACAGTATGTAGCACAGAAAATTTCAGTCTAATAATTCATTCTTAAATTACCATGTTTTACTAAACAAAGATCTATGTACAGTAATACGCCATTTATTCTCTATAACCAAGAAAAACCAGACCATTAAAACAAGAATTCCTGGGGCAAGATATTAACAAAAGATTTTGTGACTGTTTTGAAGAAATATCTATTCTTCTAGTTTCAACCGTTATATTAACATATGCTCAACTTCAATCTAAGTAATTGTAGCATAAGCAACAAAACCACTTGCATACTTAAATTGGACCTGCATATGTAGTTATATATTTAGTTGTATAAATAACTAAACCAGGACTCTGTTAAAATTCAATTATCTATTTCTGGTTTGACTTAGTTGAGGTTTAGATCTGTGATTTTTTACTGTGTTTTGATTTTTTTTTACAAGAGTTCTACTTTCATTTTATCACTCAAAAGCATCTGGTTTCCCCAAGGATTAGCTTTCCTGCCCAAACTCCAATCAGGGAAGACCCGAGCAACTGCACATACTTCTCCCCCATTCTCTGGCACAGAGAAGCACAAGGCACAGTTTTTGAAAAGCCAAGATCTTTCTACTGGTTGAAATGTTTTAGAGGAATTGTCCTCCTCAACCAGTTTAGTTGGACCTCAAATGTTGTTGCACAACAAAAAGCTGCTGCGTGCTTAGCAGCTGAATACATTTGAGTCACTGTGGGTAAAGACCAAACAGATACTATTCTGAAAATAAAGTGCCCCATCTCAGTAACTTTGCTCTTATCCACAGAGGCAGTCATAGATTTCCTAAGAAGCTGACAATTATATTGCCTGGAGCAGCCACCAGCGGCATCTCAACAACAACAGTAGTCCTACTGCAGCTGCTACTAATCAAGTGTCACGATAACAGCAACAGGTGAAGCAAGAGAAAACAGCAAGGGACCACTGCAGGCTGTAAATGTTCTTAAAAGAAATGAAAATATTATCAGTCATGAAAAATACTCTCAATTAAGGGAATATATTTTCCATAAAACATAATAACTATTCTACTATGTTCTATTAATCACAGAATCATAGAATGGTGTGGGTTTGAAGGCATCTTAAAGATCAGCTGCTTCCAACTCCTCTGCCATGGGCAGGGACACTTTCCACTGGATCAGGTTGCTCAGAGCTCCCTCCTACCTGGACTTAAACATTTCCAGGCCTAGGGCTGCCACTGCCTCTCTGGGAAATCTGTGCCAGGGCATCACTACTCTCACAGGAAAGAACTTTTTCCTAAAAACTAATCTAAGCTTTCTTTCTGTCAGTTTGAAGCCATGCCCTTGTAAATAGTCTCTGTCATTCTTTCTTGTGGGCTCACTTCATGTACTGGAAGGCCACAATTAGGTCACCCCAAAGCCTTCTCATTTCCAGGCTGAACAATCCCAATTCTCCCAGCCTTTCCTCACAGCAGAGCTGCTCCATCCTCTGATCACCTTGGTGCCTCCTCTGGCCTGGCTCCAACAGCTCCCTGTCCTTGCTGTGCTGGGAGCCCAGAGCTGATGCAGCACTGCAGGTGGGGTCTCAGCAGAGCGGGGCAGAGGGGCAGAATCCCCTCCCTGCCCTGCTGCCCACGGGACTTTGGGTGCAGCCCAGCACACGGGGGATGGTTCTGGGCTCCCAGGATACATTCCTGGCTGATATCCAGTCTCTCACGTTTTATTTTATGGGCTTTATGTCAGAAGTAATAAAATGTATACATCACGAAAGATCACTAGTAGATATGTAATATGCATTTTCAGTAAATCAAAGCAACTATTCTATTTTCAAATCTCTTTCTGAGATGTGTTGGGAGAGTATGCATGACTAGAAAGCTGTGATGGACAAACCTCAGCTCTGCAGGAGAAAGGCTGGGGAGACCACAAAATGGAGCTGCCCTCTGTGCACAAGAGCAGTACAGATTCCAGGGGATTTTCTATAGGGTGGGAGACAATCTTGTGGAGAACTCACGGGTTAGGATCAGGTAAGAGGCCGTTAAGGGTGACATCCAGGTGAAAGTCTGTCATAGACTCCCTGATCAAGGTGAGGTAGCAGGTAAAACCAGTAAAGAACTTGAGGAAATCTCTATGTCACAGACCTTTGTTCACATGAGCAACTTTGACCTCCCTGATATTTGCTGGGAATGAAATATGACAGGACACAAGAAATCACGAACAAGAATGTCAGGGGATAAATGCCACATCCCACGGACACAGGGACTGGATAAAAATCCCAAAGATGATACAAACCTGGATGTGCTATTCACCAAACAAGAAAGAAACTAGTAAGGGATGTGACAATCAGTGGTAATCTTCGTAGTACCTTAGCAACCCATGGGTGAAGGCACATAGCACAGAAAATTTCAAGAGAACAGATATCACTTTACTGAGAGAGTGGGGAAATGGGATCCATGTGCAGCTTCAAATAGCAAAAGAACTCAAGAAATCTGGCTGATCTTAGAAGATCTCCAGGCACAAGGATCTGTTCATCCTCATGCTGGAGAAAACAAGGAGAAAATTTAGGAGACCAATATGGCTAAAGCAGGAAATTCATGACAGACACGTGGCATAAAAAAAAAAAAAGGCAACTGTGCAGATGGAATTCAAGAATGCCACTCAGATATTTAGTGAACCTGTTACCAAAATTAAAACTCTTCTGCAGCTGAGACTTGCAATACACATTAAGGGCCACAGAATTATTAAAGTCTGAGCAAGGAAAGTGTGGGCCCATTGCCATGTGGGGCAAATTATTTAGTAGGAGACAGATTAAGGAATAGGTTTTTGCTTTTTTTTTTGCCTCTGTCCTCAACAGTAAGGTCTCATAGGCCTCCATGTTTAGTGAAAGTTCAAGGAAGGAAAGCACCAGGATTGGATGGGAATTGACTCATTTGAGAAAATTTGGCCTATAGCAATCCGTGAATTCAGATGAGCCCCATTCAAGCATTTTAGAGATCACCACTGCCCTCACAAGGTGACTGTCTTATTTCAAATATTGTGGGTATCAGGGAAGATCCTGATCTAATGATATAAAGTCAAGTGATAGTGATACAAATAATTTAGCTTCTAAACTCTTATAACTGGTGCAGTGAGGGCAAAGTCTCCAAAATCACTGAGGGAATTCTGACCTTTTACAGATGTTGGAATACAAGAACACATAAGACTGACTAAACCAGTGAAATAATTATTATTGTAAGAATTGTATCTTCTGTTTATCATAGTGGTAACTGAGAAAATCAGAACAATAAAAAATACGCTAATACAGTGTTTTTAAATTCCTAGGCATTTAATGACTTTTTGCAATTTGAAGCAAAAGCTCTGAGTCTCAAACTAGTCTTCTGCATCTAATTCACTATTAGCTTTCAATTTCTATTTAAACACAAGCAGCTTATGTATCAATAATACAATGAAAAATAGAAGAGACAAACTGCTATTAATGGAGTATAAAGGCTTAAAACAGTAATGACAAATTAATCCAGTCTCTTCTACAGACTATACATTACCAGATTCACAGCTGAAGAATCCCACGTGGTTTCTATAAATTAAATGTTAATATTTAGAATGAGACACTAAACATAGATGTAAGTGTGCATTTAAGTTTACAGTATTCACATTTCAGAGTATGAACTAATAAATGCAGCTTTAAAGGAAAATTATTGATAGAAATACTTTCAGTGCCATCTTGCAAATGCAAGGTTTAAGGTAAATTTTATGGAACTGCAAAGAGGCAGAAGTTGACTGTAAAACATCTCACTGTAGGGTATTTAAACATTTCAAGCAAGAAAGTTTCTCTGTTTCCCAGAGCTAAATGTAGAAGGCTGACTTTTAGAAAGGTTAATAACACCCAGTGGCATGCCTTTATCCTTATATATAAAATATGAGGATGACCAATTGTGATGGAAAGAACAAACATCAGCAGCCATCATTTAAGGACACAGACCCTTCAGGACTCTTCACCACTGTGATGAGATCTGCTTTTAAATCTCTCTCAAAGGAAAGCTGACAAGGTGCACATGGGCCAGTGTGTGCTACAAACCCTGGCAAAGGCACTGAGTGTTAGGAGAAGCTGCTGATAAATTAATCTCATTTGATAACTGTAGGTTTTTGAGGTGATGGAGTTGGTACTTTCCTGCACTAATCACCTTGAAGGTCTCAAGATACTTACTTATATGCTTAAGTTCATGTTCTTTTAAGAATTATTCTTCCACTAGCTGACATCCTTCTACATCCCTTCTGAAATGTTTAAGGAGCTTTTATATTTCATATTAAAGCATCACATTTTATCACAAATCACAGCCCACAGCAGTTGCACAGTATAAAACAGTATAAAAGGCATCAGAGATTTCACCAAGTTTTCTTTTAAGCTCACTCTCCTCATTTAATCTTCTACTCTGCTAAACAAGGGCGTGGATATAAATTGAAGTAACAAAATAGTGCCAAACGTAGCACTTTATTTATACACCATCTGCTTTAATCAATCCCAGAATGTAAAACACAGGCTAAATGACAGCCAAAAAAAAAAAAATCATTAGATGAATTATTCACTATTTCCACAAAACAGTCTTGCTTACACTCTAGCCTGGTGAGTCAAAACACCTCCAGCTTATATCTGGTATACATAAACAGCACCAGTAATATAGGTAGCAATAATTACTCCTATGACGGCATGGGTATGTTACCTCCTCAAAATTCCCTGGATCCTAGATTTAGTCAAAATGATGCTCTAAAGCAAGGATAGTCCTGACCCAGCCTTTGAAAATAACCCAGCATGTTCATATCATCAAAAGGACATGCACCATGTATTTCAGAGAACTGAAGGATGACAATATCTTTGAATTGATAACCAGGGGAAGAATGGAGCTGCCTGGACCTCACACTTGTGATAGGTTTGTATGAAAGAATTTATAGGCATGGGTGACAATGTATTCCACCCACAAGGAAGAAACAGCAAATAAATAGTTCTTCACTACTTCCAACTTGGAAACATTTAATTTGGCCTTACTTTATCAAAGGAAAAGTAGGTATTTTAAACAAAATGTAATAGAAACAAGTTCTGCAATTATTTGGTTTGTTTGTCCTCCTCTACTGGCTATACATGCAAGACCACAGCCTAGTTCCAAGTGCACTAACTCTCATTATGATGTCCTTTTTTAAAATGGGGAGGAGAGTGTCTCAATTTCAAAGCTCACCTACTCAATAAACAGAAGTGCTTATGCTCTTTGGCTCTCCCCCTTGACAAATTTCCCTTCCAAAAACCTGGAGCAGGACTACCAACTTAGAGCAGCTCTCACTCATGTCTTTTATAAAAATAAGCTGAAATAAAATGAAAGCTGGAAGGCTCATGTCTGTATCTCTCTAATTTGGTGTCATAATTCTTTCTACTTGTACCTTTGCTGCTGCCACTACCTAATGTAAACCCTTCCCTTACTTTGAAAATGGTCCCTCTGTCACTATTGTCAATTCTGGAGAAACCAAGGGCACTGACACATAAAAAATTGACACCATGTCTCTGATTACACTGCATTTTTAAGTTTTTTGATTAAAATTACTATTTTAGAACAGTCTTAAAAGACTGTAGCATCTTGTTAAATACTTTGGAAAGAAAAAAATGCTCTTCTATTTGTAGTACATAGTAACCAAGTAGAAAATCTGTGTTCTTGGAGTGAATGTACTTTTTTTTTTAATGTTATATGATTTCATGTTCCAATTTCTTAGGTGACATAATACTTCATACTCTTCAGAGAGTGTTGAGCAGACATGTTTTAAAAAGCAGAACCACTACAGATTTTTAATGAATATTGTGGGTTTTTTCTGAAAAGGTAGACCATAGCCATAATCACTGGCTCTGCTATCCATGTGCTCTGACACTTTCTTACACAATTTTTAAAGTCTTGTTTCCTCACCTTTTAATTTTCAAAAATTAGTCTTTTAGTATTTAGCTTTTCCATATGGTGGTGTGAAAATTAATTAGTGTTTGACAAGTTATTATTTATTTTTATTGTGCTCCTTTACAGCCTAGTGTGCAGAAGAACCTATCAGGATTATGTATTCTCTCACCATTGCTATTTGCCATAGGGAAAATATATTATTGGCAAGCACAGATGTCACTCTGAGGCACAGGTGATACAAAAAAATTAGTGGCAATCATTAGAGCTGTCATAGGACACAAAATATCTTCCTATCAATTCATTAAATGACACAGAATTACTCTGAAATTTACCAAACAAATTTGATCAGTCAAATCCCAATTTCTCAATAATTTTTGTGCAGGGATGCCCTTGTGGTCATATAGGATTTACTGCAAGACAGCAATGGAGGCAAGCACCCTTAAGTACACATAAATTCCTCATCTCAAACTACATGCAAGAAATGCTTACATTTCTCACAATATATCTGTGTATCCTCATTTTTCAGCTGAGAAAGACAAAGTCTTAAGGATGGAAATTTGAAGGAAGGTTTTTGAGGTCTGAGCTGCTCAAACATTTCCCAAGTATCAATTCTCTTCACTGCAGAACAATAAACTCCATTTTTTTCCTTGCAAAGGTTGAAAACAAGCCAACTTCAATGTAGCCATATCATTTACTTTTTCTGTTTCAGTAGAGGTGTACCACTACCTGGTGGTCCTGGGGCGGGGGGGTTTGTTTAAGACAAAAATGAAATATATTTAAACAGAATAATTTCTTCTTTTGTTTTTATTTTATGACTAAAAATAGGAATTGCACATGCAATGCAAGGGAAGCTCTATTTTCAGTCTCATTTCTAACCTATGACATTTCCCCAATTACTGTTTCAATTAAATATGATGTACTCAAGTTGGGCATTCAAATAAATGAAATATTATGAAATGCTGGGTTACTCATTATGTTAACCTCATTAGAATGAGATTAATGTAGTGATAAATAGATTGAGCTGTCTTTAACTGATGACAAACTAAAATGGAGCACTAAAAACTCCCACCACTAATTTGAAGAATAAACCAATTTTCATTTTCTAACGCATTTAATATTATATGAATGCTGTATCTTCCTTCAGTTAAACTAAACTGTATTTCTCTTAACTAATTTTAAATACAATTATATGTTTTCTTATTATCAGGTGTATGCAGTTATGTTTACCTTTTGTCTAATCATTAATCTCCTTGATATCCTATATAAAGTGCACACAGTGAGTCAGTTCTCTGAAATGGTGTAGTGTGATGACAGAGGTCTATTATCCACAGCCTCACTCATAGAAAGAAGGCAAACCTTTAATTCTGATCAACAAGGACTAGAAAATGGAAAAGACTCTACAATCGAAAGAAAAAGTTCATGATGAAATCCACGTATGTTTTTCTAAATCCAATGATAAATACCTCAGTTGAATAATAATTTACACTAAAACATTGGCTGGCATTAACACTAAAACAGATGGAGCTCTGCTACGGAGCCAGGGATGTAGATTGCTAGAGGCAGACCACAAATGTAAGACCCTTTCCTTAAGGTAAATTCCCCAAGTAGATACCTTCTAACATGGAATACATTTGACAGTCAATGTTCAGTGGGTTACTCCCACTGCATTCTCCTTGTGCAGCATCAGTAGTTTCGGTCTTCACTGTTTATTTCTTAATTTTTTGCCCATTTTCCTGTGTCTAGTTCTATAAAGATCTGTTTCTGTTTGTAGTGTGAGATGGTTTAGTGCCTCAAAGCAAATAATGAAATAAACATCTATTGCATGTGATTAAAAAGCTTGTTTGGAAGAACTTCAGAAGATTTGTGGAAGTGGGGTAATCCTTAGATGTACAAATAAATAGTTACTAATCACCAATGAAGCTTCAGTGTAAGGATATAAAGATGGGGTTTTTTCCTCCTCAAACTTATGTAGATGAGCTTGGTGCTATGACAACTCCCCTGCTTGTACAAGACTTGTCTTCACATTTTGAGCTGGCCCCAAGCTGCCACTTGCAACACTCCAAGCGGCAGGGTCGGGTGTCCTAATTATTAATTCCATTAAATCCTCTCCAGTTCGTTCAAGAGAACTGGATCCTTGCCAGTAATGCAATCTGCAACTTCAGTCCCATAAGTTCCCAAAGTAAAAGCAGACTTGGACTGAGTTTACATCATCAATCAAAAGGCATTATTTTTCATTTTGAAGTCATTATAGCCCTTACATTTAAAGGCCAAATCTGAGACTATGACAATTGAATCAGGAGCAAGCAGGCTGAGAACACTATTGATCCTGCCACTACATGCATGAACCAAAAAAATCCAAATCCCTTCATAAGTCTAAAGTTTTCTTTAAAGATTTCTGAAGTATGAACTGGGGGGGGAAAGGGGATGAAAAAAAACCAAGCCGCTATAATTGAGTGTTTCTATTAAACACTGTAAATTGCAAATTGAAAAAAACATATAGCCACAGGTGTATCTATTTAACTGAAATGACAGAAATCCTCCTTTTCAGAATTTTGTATGCTAATCCTAGAATTGAGATGTCAAATTACTACATAAAAGAACACAGTTTTAAATTCACTGCAAAGACTAAATAATTCGATATCAATTTGCACAGAATTGGAACATGGGAAAATAATTAAATGGCTGACAATCTAAATTTAATCAGTGTTAGTTAGGCAGCCACATGGAAAAGGAGTCTTCATAGTCTAGTTGGATATAGTGTCTGGCCCACAAGGATTTAATTGTGGTTGACTTGACAATTCTGAATATCGCCAAAGATGATAGTTTTTTTCTGTTTGGTAAAATTCAGAGAGATATAGGGGTTTTACCAGGATCATGAAGACCCAAAACAAACCCAAAACAATCCACAAATTTTTCACATGTGGTGCTGGTTACAGAGGAAGTTGCAGTTTCATGAAGGTGACTAGACAAGAATAAGGTTACCCTGTCTTACCAGAGGAAACAAAGGACTCCTGCTGGACTCCGTGTGAAGAATTACACATTTGTTTTCCCCAGTGATGAAAAATAGTGATGGAATTGGAGCTTTCTTAATAATTCTACTAGTCCTGCTTTTTCTACAAGTATCTAACTCATGAAAATAAAGTCTGCATGGCTTCAGATGCCAGGAAAGTAACCATTTTCATAGCTGGACACACCTTTCTGATATGTAAACACTTCCATGAAGCCTGTGCACCAAATCTGAACTGTTGAGTGCATGATGCACTTGCTCTTTTGTGCCAGATCTGATTTTAAGCCTCCATAAAAGTGCTACCACTTTCTCCATGGAACAGCAAAGCTCATTAGCAACAGCAGTTAAAATGGCTAAGTGCTATTTATGTCTGACTTCTGTTCCCCATTGATAAGACAGTTGCCAGAAAACAAGAAGAGTAGTCTAAATACAAGTGTTATAGCTGTATAGGTGTATGGCATTTGCAAAGGATTTCACTGTTATTATATTTCTCAACCATGATAATTCATGATTCCATATTACACTGAAGGAGACATTTTCCTGGCCTCAGGTAGTATATTACATATACAGGAGTTGGGGGGTGCTGAAGAGGAGGAGGAAGAAAGTACCTAACTCTATATATCCATGAGGAAAAAGTTTTCTTTTCCATTCACTGACAAAGAGTGATCACAAATTAGAGCAGAAATTCATCACTAATATACAAAAAATGCTCTTAGCTGACACTGAGAAATTCTGCATATAAATACAAGACCTGAAATGTTGTTACTTTTAATCATCATTCTGTTTTCCTGTATTATTTTGGAGGACAGGAGTAGTTCTTATGTTCGTTTTTTATGATAAAGTGATCTTGATAATACTGCATGACCATGGAATGTTGATATATTGACAAAGTACACATTCCAAGCCAGCCTCTAATAATCTGACCACAGAGCTCCACAGAGACTACAGTTTGGAGGTGTTTTCCCTGGCTTTTCTCAGTTTCCATGTAAAACCTAAACTCTGTCTTTCTCTGAATCCTTGTTTTCAACTATCAAAATTTTAATTAGCCAGACTGAATAATTCTAATTATGATGAATCGTTGAAAAGAAGTTATCAAATGGTCTTCTGCCTCTGTAGGGCAAAGCAGAATGTCACACTCGAGAGCCACTGAAATAAGTACTGCAATTGTACTTCTCTGACTATAGCAATTGTAGTCAGAGAGGTAAGTTTTCACTTTTAGTTCAATCATAGATTCATAAAGGTCAGAAAAGACCTCCAAAATCACTGAGTCCAATCTTTGAACAACACTATGTCACCTGACCATAGCACTGAGGGCTATGCTCTCTTGAACCTGTCCAGTGATGCCGAGCTTCCCTGGCTAGCATGTTCCAGTGCTTAACCGCCCTTTCAGTGAAAGACTTCTTCCTGATATCCAATCAAACCTCCCTGGCACAAGAGAATGATATAAAGCACATTTATACAACAACAGATATAACCCTTATAGAAGAATATAGAAGCACAAGAGCCCCTCTCCTACCAAATGCAATAGAACTTGGAATGCTGACCCATATTTTATTAATTTGTAAGTTCACCCTCTAACATGAAATAGGGTTTGTGACTGGACCTAAGGGAACACTTACACACACAGGTAGTAGTACCATCCTCAGAAAAAATTCCTAATTCCATTTGTCAGTAATAACTAGCAGAAGAATATATTGGTCATTCCTTAAATTACTGACTAAACAATAACACTATAATAAACACACTCATTAATACCTAGTTGACTTGGTTTCACAATTCTCATTCCAGCATTCTTACAAAAGGGTTTCTCAATTCAACTGAGGAAACCTCAATGTCACACAAAAAAATTCTGTAAAATCTACTTATTCCTTTCTCAGAGATCACATAGGCTGACAAAGAAATTGAAATGCCTCTCTAATTTATACAACCCCATTATTAAAACCTGGAAGTCAATTAAATTAGAACTCATAATAATTTCTCATTTAAATTTCTCCTTATTTGATTTTCTTTTTGCAAATTCCCTATAAACTGACACCGTTTTTGTAGAAGTCATGCTATCCACAGAAATTTAAATAGCTCAGAGATACTCCTGTTTCATAACTTCACTTTACTCGTTTCCTACAGTGTTTCTGAACAACCAAAGCAGCACATTGTGTAGTGACGAATCAGAATAAGAGTGACTTTTACAGTGCCCTTGTTCTCATAGAATGTGTCCTCAGAGCCACGTGACAGACTACCCTCCTGGGCACATGAAAACCTTAAGAGAAAGGCCACTACATACAGAGTAGAAATTTGAAAAGAGAATTAAAATAAATGTTGCTATGCTGGATTACATAGTCTTTACCCACATAACGCCTTTCAACAAACTAGTATTTTTTAGAAGCTGGGATAAATACAGAACATTTTCTTAAACATCTGATTCTGTTTAGCAGTGCATTAAAATCAAAATACAAAACTAGAATAGACAGTCACGCTTCACTAAAATATATATATTTCATATTCATATTTTTCCTTGAATAGAGATAAAACATTGTTTTAACATCTCTATTCTATTCATTTGTCCATTACTAAAGGACAATGCAATCATCAAAACTGCTTGCAACTATGCACAGCCCTAGCCCAAATACTCTGAAAGAGAGGGACTGGAAGAACCAAAGGTAATAGCATTAACATTTCCCTTTTCCAGTGCTGGTGCGTTGAGCACTGTTTGGGTCTTTCATAGATTTTCAGGCTGTAAAGGAGCAACACCTCACTGCAGGTGCAACTTGTCCTTTGTGACTATTCCTCTGTTAGGAAGAAACCAGCACTTCACAGACCTTGCTGTCTGCAGTGAACTGCCCATCACCATCTGCACCTTGGACAGCCAAGCTTTGACATTCCTGACACCTAATCTGGGTTTCTACAGTAAATAGTTACCCACAGTCCTGTTACTAAAAACAGATATCCACTTAACTTTCTGCCCTTAGGATAAGCAAATAATTTTTTCCACCTGGAGAAACAAGTGTTCCAATATGAATTTGTCATAGAGTGAAGGGTGGAAAATCCTCCTGATAATATTTTCTGCTTCTGGAAACAGATTTTCTACTCTAGTACGATCCTAAGACACAATGTCATTTTTAGGAAAGAAGGAATGTTTGCAATTAATCACTGATGGTGAAAGTACATGAATTATTATTTGGACAGCTTGACTCCAGACCTCATTAGGTAGGTACCACACAGAAACTGTACTACTTTTGCATAAATATTTACATGGGGTTTTGCAACTCTTTCCTGATTCTGACTGATGAGAAAGTTATGTTTATAGCCCTTCTGTTGTTTTCCTGATTTCCATACTGCATGTTCCCTATATCATAGCTATGGTATCTGTTTAGTCTTCGAATTGCACAGGGTTTTTTACATACTCGCTGATGAATTCTGTCATGAATCACCAGATCTCAGCTTGTTAAGAACTTCCTACTAAAATGCTGGAATAACTAAAACTAACATTTTTAAAATTCTTGCTAAGTGAAACCAAAATTAAAATATTGAGCATTTTTGGGGCACAATTCTAAAGCTGTTTAGAACACTGATTATCATAAAAAACCCCAGCTGATAAACTGAAACGGCTCATTACCATACCTTTCTGGATACTCAGAAAAAAACATCTGTGATATTCTTAATACTGCTATTATCTCTAATGTGTAAGCAATTAATATTTGTATCTTTCTATCTTCATCCTCAGAGAACAGCCTGGTGAGCTGAACGAACTGCACTGGCATCGATTTAGGAGTACCTGCTTCATCTCCCAAGTGTATCAATACATTTCAACTTTCACACTTTTCATAACCAAACAGTAGGTTCAGTTAAAAGCCCTCCAGGCTCTTCAACTTTATTTCTAGGTAACTCTTGAAAAAATAAAAAATACTGCAGTGTGACAGTAATGTCAATGAAAGTAAATTAATGCAATACAGCCATATGAGTCAGGAATAAATGTGTTTTCTGCAGAAGTTTGAGGGCTTTCTTCGCCCATATAACTCCAAATGTTAAAGAAGAAGTACACTGGAGCACAGATGTACTGCAAGAATTATTTGGAATTAAGGGAGTTTATTAAATCGTCATTTAGAATGCCCCAAATAAGTCTTGATCCTCAGACTTTATTTCAAATATTCAGTTTGTACTTGGAGTAGCTAGCTTTAAAGCCCATTAATTCCATCCCCTTAAAACACAACTGCTTAATTAAAATTGGTTCAGTTGGTATACACTCTTGCATTTATGCTGGGCTTCTGAAACAATCACTAAAGGAAAATTTTAACTGTGCATTCTGAGAGAACTCATATAAATACATATTAGCAAACTTGAGAAAAAATATTTTCAGATTGTTCTTAAGCAAAAGTAGTAACAGATTTAACATGCCTGTTCCCTATGCCCCGACAGTAATCAGGGGCTACCCCTCCAGATTTACACCTGATGTGAAGGGTAGTTTTCCAGAAATTAGAAGAAAAAAAAAAAGAATTAAAAAGAAATTCCCTTCAGCTGTGAAAAAGGGGAAGCAAATCCAGAGTTTTTACCTATTTTAGGTCTAGCCTAGCCACACAGATGCCACAATCAATCTTTTGGAAGACTTGTTTGTAGAAAACCTTATTACACACATTTCAAATAAAGTAATGTATTTTACACAAGCACTGGTGCTTCTGAGTACGGAACACAATGGAAATGAAGATGCTGAAGAAGGGCTGGTGGCTGAAGAAACAGAAAGATAAGCAGAGTGTTTTCCAGCTATTTATAGCCAGATTGTTCTTCTGGAAGTGAGCAGAGGTGCCTCATTTTCTTATCTATTTTTAGACATAGGTCAGTTAGGAGTGTTTGGGTCTGGACCTGTAATTCTTGTTGTTTTCAGTGGAGGACCGCAAACTAAGCCCTCCTGAAAGGGTGTTGGTTTTAATTTTTTTAAATATAAATATTAAAATTATAATACTTGTGAAATCTAGCTACCTATCCTCACAAAGTTGTAACATCAATTTTAACTTTTCTTTCTAAGTTTATTGCACTCACTTTTTAAGATGCCAAATATTTTAGGGGTTCAGAAAGACAAACTCATCACAGGGCCAATTAATAAAGTGGGTTTGTTTAATAAAACCTAATTTCAAAGACACATTTTATTTAATTTTACTCACACTCTTGCATAATTTCTTTAAGAGGGCTAATTTTGAACATTTAATTTAGTGACTAACACTTAAGACGATGTTTTTAATCCTCCTCATTTTTTAATATATTTTAATATTCTTTTTTCCTCAACATCAAAATCTTTGTCAGAAGATGAGAGAACAGTAAATTTTCTTTTTCCTTTTTGACATATTGAAACATGAAGCACTTGCAATGAAAAGAATATTTTACATTAGCAGTGGTTTTCAGGGTATATATTCAACACCTTCTCTTTTTTCTTTTTTTTTAATGTAAAGAAAAGTCCTGAAAGCTCATAATCATAAATCATCTTCATTTCACACAGAGCAGATTTATCCCTTTGATTCTAGGCCCAAAGAGAAAATCCAAAAGAAAAATGAGAGCATGGCTTTGATTCTCTCTTTTAACTGTTTGAGGGGTTTTGTTTGTTTGTTTTACAAAATATTACTCATTCACAAATTTGTAACATTCCAATTAATGTATGTATATGACTCAAGAAACTTACAGACTGAACTATTCTTAGCTTCATGATAATAACCCCAGATTACACACAGTTCTTAGCGATTGACAAGATGTTGTCAAAAGTGTAAATACAGAACTGAACTATTTGCCTGACCAAGTGACCTTCTGTGGTGGAGTGACTACTTCAATTAGAGAAGAGGTACAGATGGCATCTATCTGGAGTTGTGCAGTGTCTGTGAGATAGCTCCCCACAACATTCTTGCCTTTAAATTTGAGAAATATGGGTTTGGTAGGTGGAGTGATAGATGTGTAAGGAATTGACGGGATGAACAAGCGCAGAGTTACAGCCAATGGCTCGATGTCCAAGTGGAAACCATAAGGAATGTTGTCCTGCAAGGGTCACTGATGGGATTATCCAGTTATACAAGCCCTTGGTACCACCAAATTATGTATCCCTAGCCGCCAAGTCACCATCATGATTGCCAGTATAGAACTTTTGAGCCAGTAACTGAACCTATCTTTGGGCTTTTGTACCACCTTCCTTGATTTGCCAAATCCTCATGCTCCTACCTAAACCCATTAGGGTTCATATAATTTTCACCTGAGGGGTCTGAAGAAAATTTCAGGTATTTTTTATTTAAATGTATTCAAAACTATGTTCCTTAATCCTGAAAACTCTATTTTGCTTCATATTTTGTCACTTGTTATCTTGGCCTTGAAGTATAGTGCATTAAATAACTTTGAAGCAGCAGGATATCAGAAATACCAGCATTAGAAATATTTAAATTACACGTTTGATATGCAATTCTTCACTTCCCATCAAATGTTTTCAAGCTTTTGTTGCCTACTTCAGCAAACAGGGTTATTCTAGTCACATTCTAAGGTGTTTTCTTTGATGTGCAAATAAACGAAAAAGTTTAGATAAGAAAATCCAATCTATTTTGTGTACTTCACGTCAGCAAATCAAATAGATGAAGTGAGCTTATTTTGTACTGAAGGCAGAAAATGTCAGAAGGCATATTTAAAATTAAATGTAGTAATTGCAGGAAAATGTGTGTTAATACGCTATTATAATAACAACAGGAGACCATAGATGAAAGGGTAGAAATAAATTTAAAGTATTTCTGCTAGCTATAACCAAGCAAAAGACACCAAAGCAATATACTTTTTATAGGTGCAGAGCTGCTAGCCATACTTTAAGCAATCTCATGGTTTTTTTAAGATTTTAGGTACTAAAAAAATGAAGCAATTCTGTCTAACTCACAATAGCTATAAAGATAATGATGTCTACTTACAATGATTAATTAGTAGAAGGCTTGCACTTTGAGCAGCCTAAATTAAGTTTAAAATAAAAAGTTCTGACCTATAACAGTTATTTTTTTTTGTCTACAGTTCAGCCATTAAGTTGGGCTATATTTCAGTTACAGAAACTATTTACTGATTTTCTTGGTTCCTAACAAGGTCACAAAATTGCTGTGGAGACGAAGGAGAAGAAGTGCCAAAAACCAAGCGGGTAAACCACAGCAACAGCCATGCCAGAAACATGAGATCCCGCATGCCAGAGCCTTCTGGAAAGTTACTCTACTATTTGTTTAAGCATATTTAAAAAAAAAGTCTCAGCACCACAGGTTATGTTTTCCTTTACAACCTTTTCAGGTTGCAGGACTGAGCTCAGCTTGGAGCCTTTAGTGTTCTGGAGAAGACTGTACAATCTCTATAAAGCCTCCATGTAAATCCTGAGCAGAACTGGGATTCGTATTCTGGTGTTTCTCCAATCCACCCTCTTAATAATGTCAACATCATGCACCACCTTTTTTTTTTTCTTTTCCTGTCTTTTGAAGCTGATGCTAGGAAGCAGCACAACTACACAGAAGGCTGAAGCACCCACATGTCCTACAGCTATGTGTGCCCACAGTCCCGGAAAGAGGCGCATGTTTGGAACTCACACCACTCGGGGAAGGGGGTGCCTGGAAATGCAAGGATTAGTTGCAAAAGGATATTTTGAATATGTAAAAAATATTAATGCTTTAGAAGTCTTTAGTATTCCATTTCATCTGTTGTATTAGTCATATTGATCCCAAATGTGTGTTTCACTGATTGCTGGCTAATTGTGTATCATTAATAAATCACTAAAATAATTAAACTGCTTTGATCCTGGTTTAGTTAAGCTATATTAGCGCATGATAGGTGCCAGCTCAGCAAATGTAGAAGCAATTCCTAGAAATCAGAATTCATGCCAGTAAATTTCATTTTCTCCTTGTGTTCATTTGTATGTATTTGTAGCTGAATGTGCAGCTGCCACAGGAGACCCACGACTTAAATTTAGTATGCTGGCCTTTTCTCTGGTTGTACAGAATTTCTAAAGGGAAAAAAAAAAATCAACTTTCCTTTCTGGGTTCATAAATATAAAAAGAATGAAAGATAACATGGTAAAGGATAATTTTAAACAAAATAAAGTTAAATAAACCTTTCTTGCAACTGTTGCAAGACAGTTACCTGAATTATAATTTATCTGAATTTTCCAACAAGGTGAGACACAGACAAGTAGGTAGATACCTGTTTTATTCTGAATATCAGGTCAAAGGTATCACAGATCCGGTAGTGCATGTTAGAAATCCTGACTACACTAAAAACAAACCAGATAAACATCTTTCCACAAGTGTTTCACACAGGACTTCCATACAGCTACAGTGATATACAATTCTACTCCTGCATGTGTGGACGCTTCTCAGGCTCCACTGCCTTGAGTCTTACTGTAATTAAACAGTTGCTCTTTAGAAAAATTATCTGGATTTTCTTCCTCACTGCTGAGATGAGAAACTGATGAAATAACTTGTATAAGGAAAAAACCGATACTGATCCGCTGGATTTATATTTTTGTAAAGTTTCATATGAGTTCATAGCTCATATTGTGATTCTACACAGATACTACACAGAGTATCTACTTGTGACATTTAGGAGCAGAAATAGAAACATCAATTTCTCAGAAAACATTAGGTCTCTGTCTAAATTCCTTCAGGCATAGAAGCAACTTGTTAAGGACATAAAAATCAACATCTGTTTCATAAAGCTGCATGGAGGACCCTGAAGATAAAACATCCTAAATAATGCTCAAGAGAAATGTTTGTTCGCAGGATTACTGATTTGAATTTCCTGTATTTACCCTTAGATGGCAGTTAGTCAAAACTTTTATGAAAAGAGGAAAAAAAGTAGGGAAAAGAAAGCTAGAATCTAACTGCAAAAAAAAAGTAGTTTAAGCTTTTTATAAACTAAACCCAAAATTGCTTCCCAAACTAAAGTATGTTAAAAGCTGCGCATGAAAATCAGTCAAAATGTGACAAAGATTTTATACCATCAACTGGTTTTAATGACTTATCTTCTTTTCCTCCCTTAGGCTGAAATTGTATTTTCTGACTCTCCTAGCTGTCCTGAGGGGTTTTTTATCGAATGGTTCTTATAGCGCTCATTTAGTTCTTCCAGAGCTTCCACTTTAGGGAAGAAAAATGCCAGAAAAATACCAGAAGCTTGCTAGTTTTTCTCTAGACTGTAATCCATGGTACTTCAAAGTCATCAGGCATGTTTAAATTGCTGTTGGCAAACAGCAGTGATCCAGAGTGTGGTGTGATCCAGCAGCTTCCAGAGGTTCAATTCTTAGAGCTGTATGTCCCTCTCCTGACCTTACTCAGAGGGTCATAAAATATCTTGAGTTGGAAGGGTCCCACAAGGATTACCAACATCACCTGCCTGGTCCTTGCCAAGAGTCACATCATGTGCCTGAGAGCACTGTCCAAAAAATTCTTGTACTCTGTCAGGCTTGGTTCTGGGACCACTTCCCTGAGGAGCCCTCTGGGTGAAGAACTTTTTCCTAATATCGAACCTAAACCTCCCCGATACAGCATCAGGACATTCCCTAAGGTCCTGTCACTGTATTGAGATTAAGATTCACCCCAAAGATTTTGGAATGAAACCACATTAGCTTAATCTACAGAGAGACCAATTTGTAATGGCAGCAAGAAAGTTAAAGGCAACTTTAAGATGTTTTAAATACTTCAAAAGCAGAGAGATAGGATCTGTCAAGACTACATGTGACAAAAGCACATAAGGCACACTCAGAAATGTTAAGGACATAAGTAGAGAAGTTGTGCTTTACTCCGGTTCAGGATTCCCAATGTGTTCATTAAGGAAGGCAGAGCAGAGGAACTACATCAATTTCTAGTCCTTTCATGAGGAAATTAAATTATTAAATCAAATTAATAAATTAGATGTGGAATAACAGCACTCACACAGGAGCTCTGGAGGAACTCACACGGCAGTTGCAAAAATACAGATTAAGGTGTGTAAGCTGTTGCTGTGCCAGGAGACTACAAGGCTTGCCAGGGTAACCCTTGTTTACCAAAAGAGATTTTCAGGGGATTCCAGGAACTACTGGCTGATGAGCCTGATTTTCATCTCAAGATGGATATCAGGATGGAGAGCGTACAGGAAAACCTACAGTCACCTGGCCTGCACAGAAACAGCCTGTTTGGAAGGGGACAGTCTGGCTTTCTCTGAAGAAAAATCCTGGCCCAGCAGCCTGCCGGAGTTTTTGATGGGGATCAATAACCACATCCAGCAGGTGTAATATACCTGAATTTTCAAGACACTTTTAACAAGGTTTCTCAACATAATTTTCTATAGAAACTGAACTGCAGAATGACTGGGAATGCTTTCATAAAATAAAAAGCTAATTAAGAGAGAGAATGCAAAGGAAGAGATTAATGCTCCCTTTCCAGGACAAAGAAGAGTCAGTCCTGGGGCACTCCACACATCACTTCTGTGATTGACTCATTTTGTTCACCTTTCATGACAGAAAAGGAAGTGCACTGTCAGATCTCCAAGTCCGCTGACAATACAAAGCTTTTCCAGTTAGACCGATGCCACAACAGTGGTGAGTACTTCACTAAGCTGAGAGTGTGAGCATCAGATGGCAAATGAGCTTCAGGGTAAACAGGTGCAAGTTTGTAAATAAAAGGCAAAAATTATCTGAAGCATGCTGAACTCTGAACCAGCAGACAGCTCTGGATTCTGGAGTCACCACTAGCAGTTCTCTGAAATCATTCAGTCAGGGTACAGTGGCAGGCAAAAAAGCCAACAGCGTTTTGGGCATCACTAGAAAGGATACAGAGAAAACAAAATGGAAGCCCACATTGCAGGCGGTTCTGATGTCTGTCAAAAAGCAGCTTGAGCATCTGCTTCATGAAGAAAAGCTAGAAAAGTCTGGAACCTTTCATTTCAAAGAACACAAAGCTGAAGGAGATATGATAATTTCTCAAAACCATGAAGATGCTGTATAGTGCAAACGCAAAATTGTTATAACAAGTCCTGCAAGACTGGAAGTAAAGGGTATTTAATAGTAGATTTAGGATGTATTACATAACAGGCTTTAAGCTTCTGGGACTTTTTTCTGGTGGGTTTCTGAGTTAGGCTCTGACAGTGGGTTCAAAAGAAGTTTGGACAAATTCAAGGACCACAGAGTCATTAATGGATATTAATGACAAGTTGCTTCTAGAAAGCCTGGCTCTGCTGTTGTTTGATAGGGAATACTGATTTGAGTAATCAAATCTGGCATTAAACATTAAGATACTACTCAAAACCCAAAAAGGCATTTAAATTATTTAAATTCCTAGGTTTAAGACCAAGTAGCTTGACTGCTGAAAATGTCTACTCAGCAGTCTCAGACAAGTAGAAGAAGCTTCGAATGATTTATAGCATTCTAACCTTGGGACTGAATGGGAAGAAAAAAAAAAATAGGAAAAAAACCCCCCAAACTACTTTATAACAAAATCAGGTCAATCCATAGAAGTGAATAAATATAGTTCGTTCAAACTGCTTTTGGGCAGGTGTCAAGCTGACAAAATTTTAACACATGCTCCTTTCAGCATGGTAAACACATCCCACTTCCCTACAAAAAGCTGGCAATTGTTGCATGGTTGTTTTTTGTTGGTTTTTTGGGATTCTTTTTTTGATAGCAGCAAAACTTTTATAAATTTAATAGTTTATATTGCTGTCTTTCTCATATGCTACTGCTTTACTGAAGACATATACACTTGGTGTTCTCAGGCTCTTCCTGTTTGTTTGTCAAAGACCCGGGAGTCTCCTCCTGAACCCAGACTGTTGTTAGACCTCCATTTGGTTCCTTCACTAAGTGACATGCCTAAAAATATTTGTCCATAGGAATGAAAGCAACAAAACTAAATTTAGACTTAAAAGCGAGTCTGTGCAGCAAGAAATCAAAAAATAATCAGGCAGTTAATAATAGCTGGAGTAACTGTCACAGCTCTTGTCTATTTACGCCATCATTAAACACCTTTCAATATTATAAATTCTCAAATACTTTGCATTTTGAAGTACGAAAGACTTCTTAAGTGACAATGATAACAGAAAAAATTCCTTAAAATGAAATTACTTATTTAGCTATATTCTAAATATTGATCTACATGAAGATTAATTTTTTTTCTTTCAAGTCATTCATCTGTGACTTCCTCTCCTTTTAAACAGACATTTTACTTCTGAACTGCTAGAGCTAATCAGCTTTCCTTTGATACTTTCAAGTTCTCAGAAGCCCTTTCTTTTTCCACTGATTGGAAAATGTATCAGCCCTAATAAAGAAGGCCATTTATTTCCTTTCATTAGAAGAACTGATTGTCTGTGGTCAGCATTAAATGAAAACTTGTGCTGGTGATGAGGACCACCAATACTCATTTATGGTTTGTGAAAAATCAGCTCTCAAAAGCAAGCAAGGAACAAGTAAATACAGCAGTTTCTTTAGGACACAGCATGCATCATGCCAATAAAAGTAGTAATACTCTATGAAGATTTGCAGATCCATAATCTTATCTGTCTCCTTTCATTTTACTTCGTCTCTTGTTTAGGGGCATAAGTTCTTCCGAAAAGATCAGATACATAAAGCATGATAAAAATACAGAGATCACCATCTAGGTGGTTTTGAAAATTCTTGCATGTCCAGCTAAACAAGATGTCGTTAAGTCAATTGAACAATTGAACATCCTTAACTCCCAATATCAGGGAAAACTGCTGCAAAGCTGCAGAGAAGCATCTGTCACAACAGTTTTTGGCAGATAAAACTCAGATGAACATACGATGGTAATAGAACAGTCCAATACTTTTGTGAAATAATTTCTGACTCGGCATCAGGGACAGGAAGACTAAGAACAGAGGTGAGTAACTAATCCTGTTAATGCCTGTAAATATAGGATCTTTGTGTTGCAAAAGTTTGTTTCAAATAGTGCCTTGGAAACCTAATAGGAATCTCTGAAACTATTACCACAAGGTGTAGGATTTAGCCAAAATGCTAATTAGGGGCCTGCAGAAAACAGAAGGTTAACACATCTCTGGCCACATACATAAAATGCATTTATTCACAGTGCTTTTTTCATAACATCTCTGTTTTCCATTCAGAGAAGCCATAAGGGAAATGTTAATTAGCAGCCTGTAGTGGCTTATAAACCACAATAAATAAGGAGATTTAATTATAATTATTTTTAAGTATAATATTATTAATATCTGCAAATATTAAAAATGCAACCCTCAATGGGATGAAAGGTTTGATAATGTTATAGTTTTGTATTAAATATTTCTATCTCCAGAACAGTATTTTGCTGTTGTCAAAAAGGCAAATATGGCACCATATAAGAATAGAATAAAGGAAACAGGAGGATGGAGCTTTTTTTGCCGTATGTGTGCCTGTCTCCTGTTTTTCTCTCTCCTCCAGCATTAGGAAATGCTACAAATGAAGTCAAAACAATGTATGTCACAAGAGATGAGAGATTTAGCTGTCTCCAACGATGCATCTGACAGCTCTTATTACTGCAGAAAAGGACATGGAGCTAGGCAATGGAATCTCACAAGGGACTCCAGCTGGTGCAGAAAACTTTTCACACTTTGAACTGTAGCTCCACATGAGAAAACTTTAAAAGTTCAGGGTACAAGTTTTCTAAAACTTTCACTGCTTTTTAATGCTCCTTCATAATTAAAGATCATGAAAGGGAACAGAGTTTCAGTACTTGACTGAAAGATTTGACATGGAAATTACATTGATATCCTAAGACACATTTTTCAAAGACATTTCTATTTAGGACATTTTTTCCTGGTGCAAAGAAAACTCGCACACAGGTAACCAAAATTAGGCTTTCAGAAACATTTGAGGCTGTGCCAGGGGAGGTTTAGGTTGCATATTAGGAAAGGTTCTTCACCCAGAGGGTGGCTGGGCACTGGAACAGGCTCCCCAGGGAAGTGGTCACAGCACCAAACCTGGCAGAGCTAAAGAAGCATTTGGACATTGCTCTCAGGCACATCTAATGGGATTCTTGGGGTGCTCTGTACAGGGCCAGGAGTCAGACTTCAATGATTCTTGTGGGTCCCTTCCACCTCTTGATACTCTATGATTCTGTGGTTTCAGGATAAGGAAGTAAATTATGACTAATAATGCATTAATAAGTAAATGACTACCAAAAAACTATTGTGCATTGAGAAATTCTTTCGGCCTGCAGCCATTACAGGCTATCAAACTGTGTGTGTACCCTCTGAAATGCGGACAAGTATAAAAAAATGTTTAAATACATGAGCAAGACAAAAATGAAGATTTCATATAAAAGGAGAGAAGTACAGTCTTATACTCTCAATTAAACTTTACCTTATTAAGCAAAAAGAATTTTTAAAATCAATCTGGGGAACTATTTCACCAGCTGAGAGCATTGGAGAAACATTTTTTTTTCAATGAAGGCATTACAGAAGATATTCCCAACATTCATGTAAGTTCTTAACATCAATAATAAACTGCAGGAACTCCTTAGTCTTCACAGGTCTGAATCCAAGCACTGGAGCAAGACTTCAAATTGTCACCATCTGGTTGGTGTTCAGTACATGGTTTGTAGAATTCTTTAGTGAAGTCTGATGAACATAAACAACAACAAGCAACTCATTAGTAATTCACTCCGTTAACACACTCTATATTTAAAACTTACTGTGTGCAGCCACACACACACTTAAACAGGTTAGCTAATAAATAAATATGTATTTAAGGTAAACATAAAACAGATTTCAGCACATAAGAAAGAAGTCTTTTCTTTCTCATAAAGAAAACTTGGAGATTGTCTTATTTGTAGTCCTGCTATAGTGGTGATGAAATACACTGAAAGAAATTTTCTATTTTGGAAAATGCAAACACAAGTAGGAAGCCACGTTTCCTAAAAAACCAAAAAAACCACACAGAGAACAAGAAACAAACATAAATACACAACTACAACACAGACAACTTCTAGAAAAGATTAAATACAATACTTGGAAATCTCAGTGACTAAAACATGGGACGCCAACCTATCACAGTCCAGTTGGTGCTGATCTTGTTTTTAAGCACAATTCAATGCAGCAGTCACCATTTACAGTTTCAGAAGTGTGTTATTATGAATACACAATTTAGCAGCAACTACTGAACCTGAAGTCATACTCAGATCTAGGTTCCAACCTTTTGCTTTTGCTCACACACATACTTACCATTCTTTCCGTGGTAAAGATCTCCATTCTACTCAACATCATTTCACCAGAAAGAAATCTGTTTGCTTTGCCAAGTTATCCCTCTCCATGTGATTAAGTTCACCATCACTTTATAGCAAATCTCATGTGAGAGGATACCAGGACCTTTTTTTTTTTTTTTCACATCTGCACTTGTAGTTTACATTTATACATGTAAAAAATATCTGACATATTACATATTGTCCTCATTAATAGTGGGATATAGGTATTACTGCAGTAAGCAAACACACAGATTGTATGTTCCGTGTTACCAGACTGAAGATGAAAGAACCTTTTTCTTCTGGAGCAGCTTCAAGAAAAAACTTTATCTTTCACTACTTCCTAATAACATTTTGGCAAGCTGAAACAAAACTCTCAATGCATTTGACTGCTCTTGATGAATGAAAATCTAAAACCAACTACCATACTGGAACACAATCACTCATAATAGCTAAGAAACCACTTCAGCAACAACAAAAAAAAAAAAAAAAAAAAAAAAAAAAAAAAANNACAAAAAAAAGAAAAAAAAGAAAAAGAAAAAAAAAAAAAAGGACAAACATAGTTCTGATTTTTACCTGAAAATGCACTTAATGATGAAGTTTGTCATGCTTCAAATGTTGCGTTTCGGGGAGTTTTTTGACAGAACATTAGTGATGCCACAGTCTGACAAATACAGTCTCTCCACTGCTACTGGGGCAGTAATTTTTAGCAATCAGCCTTTTATATAAAAAACAGGTCAGACTGACCCATTACATTTGGAGAAAAGATGTAGAACACCAGTGCAAAATTACAGATTAGTATATTCTATAATTCATTAGTATGAGCTATGTACAAGCAGCAGAACAATCTTTGATGGAAAAAAGGCTTAATTTTAATTTTAAATAAAGTCAAGTGAAAGAAAGAAACCTATGAAGGTTTGAGCCTGTTACTAATTTTGCTTTAAAATTTCACTGAATAAGACTAACCACAACTTGCAGGGTGACACAGACTCACATATTAAATATAGATTAATCTTTAAAATATTTCTATCTTTGGAAAGTTTAATGACCAGTTTCAGACCAATTTACTCAGAAAAGTGTCAGGTGAAAAGAGAATATCATTTTAATTTTAGCTTACAAAAATGACATGTATGCAACAAGTAGCATTATAGTCAGCATTCATGTACACAATACCATATTGTTCTTTACAGATGTTTATATTTACTTTTTCCTGGTACATGTACATTAAAAGAATGTGGTAGTCAAAGCATTATACAGCATTTGAGGACAAAAATCTAATAATAGACTCACAGAATGATTTGTACTGTTGGACTTAAAGCTCATCTCATTCCAAACCTGCCTGCCATAGGCAGGGACAGCTTCCACTGGATAAGGCTGCTCAAATCCCCATCAAACCTGAACGCTTCCAGGGATGGGGCATCCACAGCTTCTCTGAGCAACTTGCTCCAGCACCTCACCACCCTCACAGCAAAGAATTTTTTTCCTAATATCTAAACTAAACCTACTCTTACTTTGAAACCATTTCCTCAACACTGTCTTTTGGAGACAGAGGAAAGCAGACATATTAAATGTAAATTTAATATGAAAAGAAAATCCAAAACCAACCCAACAAAACAATTTTTCTGCTCTCTGAAGATTTCAAGTGTCTATATGTATATGAACAAATAAAAGCTGCACAGTGCATCATACTATTTCAATTTCTACTCAGTATCTTATTTTTAGTGAAATTTAACCCATGCCTGTTTTCAAGAATAGGCACTGGCATTTGCATTGCCATATGTTTTTACTCCAATACACAAACCTCATCAGAAAAGAAGTTAGGTTCTTTTTAGTATTAAGTACTAAAGTAGTTTTCTACCCCCAAAAAAATTAATTACCATTTTTCCCAGATTTTTCTAATCCAAGTAAATGTATGGAAACAATTCCAATAAAGTTTTTAATAATTCTCTTGACATACTTTCCTTGCTCTGAACATTGGGAGTCTGTTCTGCTGTGGTATCCACCATCTACATGAATGTACTCTTCAGCTCTTTATCCACATTAATGATATTTTAAAGAAAATTGCAGTTGCATAAGACTTGTCTATTTATTGAATTAACCATGTGCTACTTTTAATATAATTTTCAAGAAAGAATGTCATAAGCTGTTTCCCACTGTTGAATATGCAACCCGTAATCACAAGGTGAAACCTGGAGCTCCCATTTTAAAAGAGAATGGATTTAGAAACAATGGGAACAGAACACATGAACTACTCTTCTTCCTGCACTGATTATTCAGGGCAGAATACATAAAAAGAATAAATTAAAAGCATATAAATATAAAGCACATGGCACTGTTATGACTGGCTTTTATAATGCTAAATTTTGTAAATCGTTGTGTTTCAGTGATTAACATTTTTTTCCTGGAACAGATTTTAAAAGCATTCTAATTCTTGCCAAAACATCTGTATGACACTTATTTTTTGGGACATACACTACGGTTCCTGTATTTTGTGTTCAGCTGTAGGATGAAAGTTAGAAAATAGACTCTTAAAGACACATTCATCCTGAATAATCTCTGGGAAACAGATAATTATTGGAACTACATGGAAGTAATCAGTCTTCAAGTAATTATTTACACTTCAATTACGTGTGACATTAAAACATTGATAACACCAGATAGAGTCTCAGAAACCTAATTTATCTGAATACGGTTTGGTGCATTGTTTTGGTTTTTTCCCCCCAGTTCAATTATTTGAGCTAGTGGTTGGTTTTAAAAAGCAGAAAGCCTTCTTATTAAGAAAAGGAAGACCCTATTTTCAAAATTTTTTATAATTTACACGTCTTTTGAAGGTGAATACTCACAATTATGATTTTTCCTCTTTTGCAACTAATGGTAAATCTTTCTGAAGCGTGATGAAAAATCAAATTTTGAAGTTTAGAATCCAAATAAACTTCAAAACAAACTCCCCTACATAGAGTGTTTCTTTATGGTTTAAAATTGTGTTTAATTCTTTAAAGGAGATTAAGCTATGGTAGAGGGTGTATTTTCTTTCATGTCATTAGGCTTGCACTGTTTCATAGATACAAACGTTATCCCTGATGCAATATTTAAGTAATTATTCTTTTCTGCCAGGTGCAAGATTCAGCTTTAGGATTTATTTCTGCCACTTCAGATTTTTAGGGAGAGTTATTTCACAACAATTTACATCCAAAATATTTACTCCAAGAGCATATAATAGCAGAGGGTCTCTTTTGGAAACAAAGATCACATTGTGCTAAGTTAAACCTGATCTTATTAATTATAAATAAGAACGTGATCTAGAGGTGGCACCTCATCCACAAATGTTGCTAAACAAAACTTAACTAACATTTATGGGGGGGAAGAGTCCTGTTGCACAGTGGTATGAAATAAAAAATGCATTAACTGAGTGCTTAGTTCTGGAGCAAAAACACTGAGTGCATCCAGGTACTTCCAGACTCCCATCAGGTTTCCCAAGGCCAGCTCACGTGGCCCTGAAGTTTTGATGTAAAACCCAAAAGAGAGCTACTGAGATTATAATATGAAATGTGATTTCTGTGAAACAGTTTCAGCCACTAAATGTGACATCTTAGAACTTTAAAATCATTTTGGTTCCATCAAAGCTTTTTTTCTGTGATTGAAAGAAAAGCATTCAACTATTTAACTGATATTAATTTCTCATTTCCTGCCCTATCGACCAATTGATCAATGGCAAAGTGTTACCTTAGTAACATTATGATGGGTTATGATTTAGCCCTGTTCTTCAGAAAATTATTCTGTTTTTCTATCTTTTGAATTAATTTAAATACAGCTAAAATATTTATGGTTTAAGAATTTGAAAGCAAAGCTTCCTCAAATCTCTTAATCAAGTTCCTGTTATTCAGATGAAACATTTATCATGACCAACAATGTAATGTAAAGGTAACAATATAAATAAAATATTTAGTTTAAAATCAAAACAGATTTTCATTGGGTGTGTAATTTAGCCAACACTTAAAAGATCAATAAGAAGACTAAGAACAAAGACCCTGCACTTGCTTCCATACGCTGAGTGAAAACTTCAATGAAGAAACATCCATTTTTGCAAATTACTGAAAACATGACATTGTTTCTCAGTATAAAGAATTCTATTACATTCCAACAGGTATTTTAGATGTACAGAATCCCAGCCTTACAGGGGAAGGATGTTACAAAGTCAAAATCATATACTACACAAGTCAGTTCTAGTCCTAGATCTGCACCACAATTCTCTGAACAAAAATAACTCATACGTACTCCATAAATGTGCTGAGAAACTAACAATATCAAAGAAGGGAAGAAAAAAAAAAGGAAACAAAAATCAGATCATAAAAGAAAAAGAATTCCCTATTTGATGTATGTCACCAATCTCTATATGCCTCACCAGCTGAAGAATATATGGGTTATGCTTTCCTTCCCAGACTGAGATGGAAAAACATTGGTTTTCTTTTTAGAAGGTATTTCAGTGATTTAAAACCTTACTGGCAGAGCACTGTGTAATAGTTAAATTCCTTGTACTATAAGTCGAGATTGGTGAAATTTGTTCTGAGCAATTCTTAAACCCCTATCTAAGCACTTTCTGTAATAATACAAAGCAGCAGGGAACCTATGGAAATGAAATAAATTCAACATCAACAAAAATACAGCCATGGGAATGTATTATGGAATCATCTTTGGGACATCAATAAAAAGTAAATGCTGTCATAACATCTGCTGCATGTTTTATATCTCAGCCCGGACTGGCCCTTCCAACCAAACGAGCAAGTTGCAACTAAGCAGGTATTGTCTGTGCATCTTATTTTCCAGCCGTCACCTGCTCTCTTGTGTAAATGGAAGCTAACAGGGAAAAATGTTTTGTATTTGTCATTTGTTTGACTGAACAGATTTATTATGCCGTATTTTCACTGTACACTATTGATGAGACAATACTTCCTAGCGTCCACACATCCAAACCCATGGAACATTTTAAAACTGGAAGGTGTGTCTGGAGATCACCTAGTCCAGTCCTCTGCTCAGAGAACATGGACATGGGTCAGGGTGCCCAGGACAAGGCAGATTGTCAGCATGACCGTGGATAAAAATACTTCTTAGCTAAAACTGTTCAACACCTTTCATTACACAAGCAATGATGCTCCCTCCTCCCCTCTTATGAACCTTGAATACATTTCATTTTGCAGATGGTAGGCTGGAAAATATCAAAGTATATGTAATCTTGTATTAAGCTTTTGAGAATTTCAGAGAAATTAAT
This sequence comes from Dasyornis broadbenti, assembly GCA_013397935.1. Classification (NCBI taxonomy): domain Eukaryota; kingdom Metazoa; phylum Chordata; class Aves; order Passeriformes; family Dasyornithidae; genus Dasyornis; species Dasyornis broadbenti. Next base: position 325,888 of record VZRN01004181.1, read on the forward strand.
GAAGCAGATGTGCAATTAAATTCAGGAGGTCACATCAAATCCATCAGTGTTGTGGATAATGGGGGGAAAATTGACTACATATCAAATTTGCAATGTCCTGCAAACAAGGAGCAACTTTAAACCAGTTTAACAAGCCAGCTTTTTTGACATAATTCAGAATAGCATAGAGCAGCTGAAGTGCTGATATAGTTTTAAAGAAAAACTTGAATGAATAAAGAAAATGTAATTTTGTTACCATTGCCTGCATCACTGCCTATATGAGCTGTCTGCTGCGGTTTGTGAAGAGATGGTGCCAGTGTTGCTGCCTTGAGCTTGCTGCAGCACAGCTAGAACACAGGATAGTTTTTTTTGTAAGAATGTGCCAGTTTGGTCCTGAGCACTCACAGAAACCCCCTGTGAAGTACAATAAGTCCTCATGGTCCACAGGTTGGTGGGCCTCCCTAGAGGATTGCTTGTATGCCTCCTCTTGGAGGCCACATTTCTCGATAGTGTTTATTTATAACAATTTCTTGTTAAATTTACTAGTTCAGGAAATTTTAAAAGCGATAATCAATCAACCAGTGGATAGTGCTACACAGGAAAAAAAAAAAAAGAAAAAAAAAAGATGACTTAAACCTGAGGTAAAATTTAATAATCCTTTTTTGGCTCACTATGCTTGGATGGCTGTTCCTCAGACTGTCTGCAATACACAAATGACCAGTTCCAAGGATTCAAAGGCTGATAACATGAATTTTGTCATTTACTTCATATTCATTATTTCAGTGTCCTCAAGAGAACAAATACTGAAAGAATTTTAGCAAGCTTTAAATTATTATTGTTAGCTACAAATTATCATCACTGTGAAGGGTTGGTTTCTGAGAAGCAAGTCAAGGGATAGTCCAGCTGTTGAGTAATAGCTGTTATATGACTACATTTATTCAACTACCTAACGTAAAATATATGAGTTAATAAGATCTAACAGAGTACTTAGTGGAGATATTTTCACCCCAGTAGCCAGTATATAAGCTTTTCATTAATAAAAGAATTATTCTTCTGAACTTTTCTGGAAAATAAAGGGAGAAGAGGGAATGAAATTAAGGACAAAGTCAGAAATGTTCCATGCAAATCAAGTGTTTTAATAAATTGTTCATTTGAAATGCAAACCAACAATATATTTGACCTGTGATCTGTTCAATACAGCAATCTAGCAAATAAAAATGAGGGTTTATATCTTCTAACTACTTGGAAAAGTCATATTTGCATGAGAGGTCTTATTTTGCCTCTCTGTTTAACATCACGGTGAATTAATGTAAGTGCAAACAAAAGCATTCACTGGTGTGTAATTGAGCATGAGGTTTTCATGAAGATTTGCAGCCCAGAGAGACTCACTGTGGGATCCCAAACAGCATTTGGGTGGGATTGTAACAACTGTAAAGATTTTATCATAATAATTAAAGCAAAGTATAGGCAAGGTAGAACTCCGTTCAAGCATGTACAGAAACTATTGTTCCTGTTGCTGAGATAAAATGTGCAATTTGACTTGGGTAATTGTTTACATGGCTCAGAATAAAGCAAGCAGAATGCTGCAGTAATACCTGCATTGATTGTTGTTTTGGGAGTCCTGCTCTGGGTAAGATAATGCTTCTCTTTTGCCCAGGTAACCTGCAGGACGAAGTACCCATATATGAATAAGAAGAAAGCCCTGATCAGTCTCTTGCAGAAACTGTTCTGTAACCTTATTCTGCAGTATCATATATCAGGTTTTACATGGTTTTCTTTTCACATGTTGTTCTTCCTGTGATGCATGCAGTATGTTAGCTTCGTCATGGAAGACATTTTGATACATAATATTGTACTGAACTTATGGTACAAGTTGAAAAGTGTTCCGTAAACTGAGTTCTTCCTTCTTGCCTTGATGTTTTCCTAATTATTACGGTTTTGCTAGTTACTCTTTAATTATTTTCCTTTAGTTGTTACCTTGGTTCGGTATCATGTTGTCATCAGCCAGATCAAGAAGTAACTCTTTACAGGGTACATCTGAAAACTGGTAGCTGTATAACAGAACCTGAAACCCAGACAAAAATCTCACATATATTAAGTAGCAGTTTGGGTTTTTTTGTTTTTTGGTTTTCGTTTTTTGGTGGTTTTTGTTGTTGTTGTTGTTGTTGTTTTGGTTTTTTTTGGTTTTTTTTGTTTTGGTTTTTTTTGCAAAAATGGGTAACTTGCAAGGTTTTAATCAGATTTTTGGTGTCTTTCCAGGTAATGTTCAAGTTTTGGGGAAGTCTTATAGACAGTTGTCTCCTTTCCCTGCAATGGTAGTGTTTCAAGTGTCTATGTGCTACTGCTTTCAGGTGTGGCAATGTCAGACACTGGTAAAAAAAACCAGTGAACTGTACTTCCTTCTAACTCTTCACTTGGGAAAACTATTTTTCATTTGTCTATGCAACCTTAATGAGTCTGAACATTTTCATCAGATTTCTGTGACACACTTGTACTTTGGAATATATTTTCAAACTGTCAATAGATACTAACAAAACATGACACCTTATAGATCAATTTCAAGAGTTTATTAAAAATGTTTGCTTCTACCATTTCCTGGATATTATTTTAGATATTTCACCTTTTTCTACTTGGAAGCCTTTACACTGGAATACCAAAAGCACTTGCATCTGAATCCCAAAGCTTTTCATGTTCTTTCTGTCCTCTGTGGTATCAAGTTATAGTCAAGCAGGATAGTCAAGCAGGACTTTTGTTGGTTTATCCTGCTTTACTTCTAGCTTTCTTTATTACATTGTGTATTGTTTGAAATGCTGTATGAGAAGTAACTTCCACAGACGTGTTTGGATACTCACTGGAAGCAACAACACAGCTGAATCCCGTAGGTTAGAGTTCACACGATGACAGATTGGCTGAGGTCAGAAGGGATCCCTGGTTTCTATCTCTCAGCTGTTCAGTTAGGACTGCCATACTCAGGACCATGCCCAGATATCTTTTAAGTAACTCAAAGGTGAGAGATTCCACAACCTCCCTGGGTGATTTGAGCCAATATTCAGTCACCCTTGCAGTGAAAACAAAACTTTCCTTACGTTCGGGTGGAACCTCCTGTCTTTCATTTTGGCCATTGCTTCTTGTCCTGTCCCTGGGCTCCAGTGAGAAGAGTCAGGCACTCTCATTTTTTTTTCACTCTCCCTACAGGTATTTGTGTCCATTAAGATTTCCCCTGAGATCTCCCTCCATTTACTTCCCCAGTCTGAACAATTTCAGATGTCTCAGCCTTTGCTCATAGGAGAGATGTTCTTGTCCATTAATCTTCTTAATGCTGGACTCTCTCCAGGATGTCCATGTCTCCCTTGCGATGGGGAGCCTAGAACTTGACCCAACACTTATGATGTGGCCTTGCCACCAGTGCTGAGTAGAGGGGAAGGATGACAACCCCTGGCACCCCCTTGACCTGCTGTCAACACTCCTCTTAATGCAGCCCAGGATATCATTAACCATAATTAACCAGGACAACATAATGGCCGGCCCATGTCCAGTTTGGTGCCCACCAGGATTTCCAAGGCAAAACCGCTTTCCAGGTGGGTGACTGACATTCATACACTGGTGCCTGGGGCTGTTCTTTCTCAGGGGAAGGACTTTGTACTTGCCCTTTTTAAGCTTCCTGAGGTTCCTGTTGGCCAATTTCTCCAGCCTGACAAGGCCTCTGGAAGCCAGCACAGCCATCTGGTGTATCAACCACTTAAAGTGGGATTGAGAAGACAGAGATCATTTTGGAACCTGAAGGAAAAACACAAAATGACTTCCTAGAAATCTGTTTAGCATCACAGCAGCTCATCAGGGTGCATTGAATAGACTTAGCTCAGAAAGAAATGGGTTCACTCTTTTAAGTATAAGTATCCACATCTTTTACTCATAAATTAATCACTTATTTTCAGAAGTTCAGAAATACAGCCCAAATTAAATTTTGCTGGTTTAAAACAACAGCAAAAAAACTCATTTGATTTATGTATTTGCAAACAAATTTTGGAAGTTTTGAAGTCCAAGCCACAGAATCGCAACAAAAAAATACCTGTCTACTCTTATTCAGTGGAATAATTGATTTTGTGGGCAATTATTACAGATCATAAACATGATTTTCACTCTGATTTTATTTTTGTTAATTCTGATAATTATTTACATAGCACTTTAATGTGTATGGATTTTAAAATAATTAGAGTGGAGGAAGATGGGGAAAAAGTGGAAAGTTCTTCAACTTATTAGTAACCTCTAAAGCTCAAAGGAGTAGAAGTAAGTTCAATAAAGAACAGATGCAGGATGAATGTTAACACTGAAGTGTTTGTTGTAACAGATGGATTTTGAGGAGAGCAGGGAGTATGGGGCTACTGGCACATTTTATTTGGCAGGCAATTTGGAATTAAGGCCTAGATGCTGTCTGGCCGGTACAAGATTGTCCAGGGACATTCACATGAATAAAAACATTGTTTTCTTTTCTGATTTATCCTGGTTGGTCAAGGGATAAAAAAGATCATAATCCCTGTGATTTGAGGTCTGAAAACATAAATTATGTATAGAAGAGATAAGGAAAGACAGCAAAATAGCATGGCCATTATTATTTACTCTTCAAAAACACGGTTACTGTATCAGTGAGGGAGATCTTGCTGAAATGTTGGATTGAGTCAAATACCTGTTGTGGTGCCCTGTATGAAAAATACTTCTTTCCTGTTCAGATACAAGTTACGACTAGAAAGGATTGGTAGGAACAACTGTATACTGAAATCTTAAACTCAAATTCTTTGCATTCCAGCTAAAGGTGATTTGGTTACGGGTTTGATCATAGGAGTAAAGGGTAACAAAATTTAACTTACTTAACTCTATAAATACACAAGAGTTGAAAAGATTTATTGTTTTGGTCTTGGATGCCCTAGTTGGAAACTTAATTGAAATTACTGTCCCAAGAACAAGGTTTGATATATTTAGGAAAAAAATTGACAGTGAAGTTTCATAAATTCAGGAAATGTTTATGTTTTTAAATATATTAATAGACTAATTTTTTTAGAAATTCATGCAGACCAATATAAATATCTAATTATGTAATATTGACCCAGCCATTGTAAAAGCACAGGAATAAATAAAACAAGGAACTTGTCTGCACGTAAGATTCTAAAGCTCACTATCTCTGAAAAAAGAGAGATTTTGTACAATGTCAGGGTTAGAATGAAGTAAATACAATTGAATTTCTGAGCTTATTGATCTAAAGGCAGTGAATACTAAATCTCTTTCTGAATCATATTTTATTATCGTTTTGCCTCACTTCAGACAACCTAATTTTTGTCCTTAGATATTAGCCATGTACTTAGCCATGCACACTTTATTTTTTAAGATCACTACTACTCTGTTACTGATGGTAGTGCAGTATCTGACAATCTACCACTGGAGTTGCTTCTTACCATTTGCAAAAATTGACTTTATGTCTACAGTAGTGACTTGTGCTGACTTCCCTCTTTGCTAATCAGAGAGTGAGCATGCAGTTAGAATTGGGAAAGATGGGACCTCTGGCAATACAGCCCTTTGAAATTTATCCTTTTTTCAGGGAAAAGCACCTTCATCCTCAGGCCTTTGTTGGAGGCATTGTCAGTCACTGTGAAAGCTTTCCTCTCGCTGTATGCCTGGTCAGAATGAAGAGAAAGCGCTTATTGCTTGTTGCTCTTTTTCACTGGTACCTAATCAGAATGCTGTAAGGAATTTTTATTTTATCTATTAGGGCATCTGCTGTTTTCTCTAGGTAATCCCAGCCTCCATGTGGGAATTGAGTAGCAGGTTTTTCCATTAGACCTTTGTGGCTGCAGAATATTGTCAAAAGTATAGCTAGCAAGGCATGTGCATTAAGTACTCTCTTTGATGCACAGAAGGACAGTGATGCACTGGAATCCCTGCAGCTAGGCTTTGCCAGCTTTCTTTCTCCTACTGACTTGAGGAAACCTGGAAAGAAAGACTTGTTTTCACTCAGTTGAACTTTGTGACATCTCAAAAATCTTTTTCTCCTGAGGTGTTCCAGCCAGGCTGGCATGCAGCTGTCACTGTGTCCTAGGCAAGACAAAACACTGCTAGTTTTCTTTTTCATTGGCTACCTGCAGATGAATGGGTGTTTTCGTGGATTACCTGAGCTTTGGGAGCTCAGAATCGATATATTCTGCCAGAGCAACCACACTGTATCTTGATTTTTCTCATCAAGAAAGTTGAATGCAGGACCAGAAAATCTATATTACGTCTAAAGTTCTGCACACTTTACAATGCAATATTGATATAAATGATGCATGGCAATAGATTTCCTGGGCAGACCTGGTAATGGTGGTGGACAAGACCTACAGATGACATTAAATGGATAACAGAATTACAAAATGAACATAAATTATTGCATTCAGTAAAGAAATCCAATTAAAATGCACTGTGCATTAAAATTATTGTGTAATAACAATCAGTTCTAACAGATTAAATTATCTACTGTCTGAAGTAAAACTTGCAATTTTGGGACCATATCATATATAAGCCTTACTCTGGATACGAACAGAATAGTTTTTGTATTCTGAAAGGAAAATGCATAATACTTTGACTTATTGTGGGTGCAATGGTAGCAGAATCTTTGATGAAGTGTTCATTTTTCCCCTTAGAAGATCAACTTCTTAAAGGACTTGCAACCTTTTTCTAAAAATTATTTCTAATTGAAACTTGATATGTAACCTGTTAGACTAAGAGTATATATAATAAATTATGCTTCTATGAAAAAAAAAGGAAAAATTATCAGTATTTCTACTTTATGTTCATCTTTGCCTACAAGTAAATACCTTACAACATCAATTTACAAATTCCTTTGTCTAATAGTATTTATTTGTTGAACTTGTCGAGTTTGGGGGTTATTTTTGAAGGGAGGAGAGGGGAGGCAATAGATAGTATTTAACTGAGGAAATTAACAGTAACTTTTTAAATTATAATTTTCTGAAATTTGTAAAAGTTGGGTTTCCTGATAGAGTGTGCAAATACATTCTAACAGGTAGTCAAATAGCACTGGTTAATGATTTATACAAATCATATACAGAATAATATTTCCTATATATTATATATGCTTTGTCTATAGGTTGTTTATAAATATATACAGTTGAAGTGCTGAAAGAACTGAAGGATTTCTGCATACGTATATAGAAGTATGTGTACATATATTGTAATATAAATGTGCACACTTAAGCCAAGATATATAAAAACTGCATTTTTAAAATGGATTTTGGTACAAATTGGCTTGAAACAGTTGCATAGAAAATAGTTCAGACACACAGAGCTCATCTAAGGATATAAATACACAAGCATTCATTTTGTAAATGCTTGAGGTTTGTATTTCCATGTCACTATTATTCTCATCGGAAGAGTGTTCTAAGTTGCTGTTCATAAAAGGATAGATTATCTTAACTCGGCCTCTCTGATGTATGTTTTGCTAGGCAGTTGGCTGAATATAGTTTGTTTAACCCTCAATAAATTTTCTTTGCCTACTACATTAAAAATATTTTTTCAGGAATTTTTTTGTCATTTATTGCTTTATCCTTTAGTGTTGTGCACTGAATACAAACATTCCTTCACTCGTACACAGTAGTCCCAGTCACATAACTTAAAGCTATTGTGTGTGGGGATTTTGAAATATTCAATGTAATCTCCAGGATACCATGTGGAGAGGAGCTTCAGTTTGAAAATAACTACTGACTCTGAAAGGGGTAATGGATTTGTTTTGTCTTCTGTTGACAAAGGTGTGTTTTAAACCACCATGATGTCTTTTGAAGGAGGTGGCATAGTGGACCATAAGTTATGAAGGAAATTTCTGGAATGTATTGATTATAACTTCCTGACACTAATGATGGAGAAGCCCATGGGGGAAGACGACCTGCTAGAGCCGGTATTAAAAACAAGGAAAGCCTGCTTGAGGATGTGGGAGCTGGGAGGAGATGGTGGATTTCCTCATGAGATGGTGGAGTTCAGGGTCCTGAAAAGCAGTAGCAAGGGAAACCCTGCCGGCTTAACCCAAGAGGTTTTTGTGATGACGTGACTGGCTTGTGGATGAGGGGAGAGTGGTAGCTGCCGGTTTCAGCTGTCTCACATCACATCATGAACAAAAACCTGATGCAGAGTGGACTTAATGGACAGAGAAGTGAAACTGAAACTGCTGGGTTGAAAGGGTTGGGGTCAGCAGCAAAGTCCAGTCCCTGGCAGTGCCCTCCAGGGGTGAGTGCTGGGCCTAATATTTCTTAATACCCTCGGTACTGAGCTGGATGATAGGACAGAGTGCACCCTCAGCAAGCTTTGTAGACAACCCTAACGGGGCTGACGGACCAAAAAGAGGGTTTTGCAGCCTTCCACAGGGAAGGAGAACTGGAGAAATGGGTGAAAGGGAATGTTGTGAAGTTCAACAACAGGAAAAATGAAGGCCTGTACTTGGGGAGGAATAACCTGGAGGAATAACCATGGTACCCAAATACAGGCTGAGGATGGACAGGATGGAAAGCAACCGGAATAAGAAAGCATGGGAGGGACATGGGGGTGAAATTCAGGTTGAGGCCATGAGCAACCAATGCACCTGTGTGGTACAGAAAGGTATTACCATCATTGGAAATGCGCAGAAATTTACTGGCTGCTGTTCTGGGCATCTTGCCTTGTTCACCATCTTTCTGACTGGACTAGGCAACTCCCAGAGATGCCTCCTAACCTGAGCAGTTTTTTGAATACCCTTAAATAGGCTACCAGCTCTATTTTGGCACTAAGCAGGTTCCTAAATGTTTCTGATAATTAAAATTTTGTTGTTGTGCTTTCTGTGTCAAAGATGGAACTATAATTTTTCTCCTTTTTGGAAGTTTCTTCTAAGGAAAGATACATTCACATCTGTAAGTACCCAGATGCTGGAGTAATTGTATCCATAGCAGTATTTTAAAGACAATGGTGCTTTGTGCTCTATTTTCTTACAAGTTTTTGTCTTACTGCATCCAGTGTCAATGTAGATATCAACTATTTGAAGGGAGAATCTGATATGAATTATTATCATTTGTAATTGAATGCCATAATAATTACATTATTATTGTACTATATTTTTTTTGTCTTTGAGTATTTCAAAATAATGCAGTCAATAACATTATTTATAAAGGCTCACTTTTATTTGCATTACAGTTGTGCTTAATAATCTGTGCTATGCATTGCACTACTTCTATGAATATTTTTTTGTATAAGCAGGGGTAAACTATATATTGCTGCTTTGTGTCAGTTAACTTTTCCCTGTTGCATTTTCTAGGAAGGGGAGTACACTTTTTTTCGCCTTTGTTTATCAGAGGGAGAGATTAGTGATTCTGTTTCCTGGTTCAGCTCTGTGACATAACAAAACTCCCAGGGTGGAATACTGAGGCGCAAGGTGCAGAATTACCAGAAAATGAGTTATCGAACGTGAATTTAGAGATGAAATGGTTGACACATCTGTGCAAGTACATAGTAGTGGCATAGTAGAGTCATTGCTGGTGAAGATACTGAGATTGTCAGTATTTGTCCAAATACTTTTAAAGTGATAAGTCATCCTGTACACAGAAGAACTGAGCCCTGAGCTCACGCACTGTGATACTGCTCTGTAGTTCTGTCTATGGTCTGCCACAAAGGGATAATAGCCACAAAATGCAGGGGCAGTCTCTGGAAGAGATAATAAGAGCTGCATGTTTTTGAGGCTCTGTGGAAGGAGATATTTTATGAGAAAATTCTCACCTCTTTTTTCTAGCTTTAGATAATTTTTAGTGTTTCAAATGGTAGACGGTAGACGGAGGAGGAACACAAAAATTCCCAGTGCCAAATCAGACAGCTGCAAAGCCTGTGTCCTCCAAAAAGTCATATATAATTAGTACTTGTCATTGTGAGGAACAGTAATTAGTTACTGTGTATAGAAGCACAAAGAAAAAACATGTGATATACTTTTTAAATTTTAGAGTGAGAGAAGCGTCGAGCACAATTTAAACTGTCCCTTGATTAATGATAATAATGGTAGCTGAGAAGACATTTACACCTTTATTTTAGAGATTAGTGAGACAAAAACCTAATAGAAAATATTTTCCAGGTGTTTCACTAACATCACAATTTTGTTCAATCTATTTTGACTAAATTCCAGAAATCAGCAGCAGAAGTTGTCAGCTAACTGAAAATTTTCAAACAGACCTTTGTTTTTCTAATTGATCGTAATAGGCAGATACATTTATCTTCTTTGGTATTTCCTAGTTGTTAAGTGTGAAGGTCTTTATCTATGAATATTGTATGCATAAATGAACATTTTCAGTAGGTGTTTAGTGATAAGCATTTTAATTGTAAATTGAGATAACATACAAGCCTCCCGAAAGTAATTTTGAATGGTCCTTTAAAGAATTAACTGAGTGATAGTCTTACTAATTAGTCACCAATAAAACAAATGAGTCACTATCTGCCTGTCAGAATTCCCCACAGTAATTAGTCTGCTTTTAAATATTAAATGTAGACTAAATAAAAATTCCCAGGCACTATAAAATATGTTTTAAGAAATACTTTATGTTGTAATTTATTGTTTGTAAGTACTGCCTGAAAGACTGTTTGTAGAGAGGAGTGGTTAGAGTTGTGTATAGACACGTGAATTTTGGAACCTTTGATATGGTATTGTACATGTGTTGTAAAACTTCTGCTCCCGGCGGGGTACTGTGTTCAGGGTAGGTTTAAGATGAAGCAGAAACAGTGAATGAAATCAAAGGAAATTCAAGGAAAGGGAACATTTATTTGATCTCACCCTGATGAGCATCTTTTTCTTATCTTTACTTCGTCTTTCCACATATCTGTGTCTTATGTATTACATAATGCTCCGCAGCTGCATTTCTACTATTTGATGATATCAAACTACTTTGAGTAACATAGATTAGGTTTTTAGGGATGCATGTGTGTATTATAAATTAAAATTAACTTTATTCTTTAATTTTGCAAGATGTTTAGGGACTTTTAGATTGTGATGCAGCTTCAGGTGCCCTCAAAAGAAAGAAAGAAAGAGATAAAGATTTCAAAATTAAAGGGAAGAAAATAAAAGAAAAATAACATATAAACCCTGCAATTTTAATCATACACAACAATTTGTGCTTTGGGTTATTATTGTAACATACCACCTTAATTTGGAATAACACTGAAATAATACAGAAAAGCTGCTGCCTTGTATTTCTCAAGGATTGGTGTGGATATCAACATTTCCTGCAGACAGTAGATAATTTAAAACTCTTGACAGCTAGAGGTAATATTATATAAAGCAGAAATGTAGTGGAATGAGGAATGGTGTTGCTACATTGAAACTATGTTTACTGTTTAAACTATTAGTGCTTTAACATGTCACTGAAAGGTCAGTCTTTAAGAGTAATGAAGAAGCTATTGGAATGAAGGCTGGGAAATAAATCGCAAAGGATGTACTGCGAGTTCATTCCAGCTCTACCTTGTTCAAAGGTGATGATAAAGTAGATTTGCTCATATTATTTCCTTAGGTTTGTTTTGTTTGGGATTTGTGGAGGGCATTGTGGTTTTTTGGAGGGAGCTTTATGCGTGTGGTTTTATTTATTTTTTGGTTTGGGTTTTGTTTTTTTCTCTTTTATAATTGTCCTGACTTTGATGGGGATACAATTAATTTTCTTCCTAGCAGTTGGCTGGTTTGGATCTGATATGAGAATAACTTTGATGCATATGGATAGTGTGATTGTTGTTGAGTGGTGCTTGCCTAAGTCAAGGACTTCTCTGTGTCTCATGCTCTGCCAGGGAGCAGGTGCACACAGAGCTGGAAGGGAGGAGCATGGCCAGAAGTGCTGACCCAGACTGGCCAAAGGGATATTCCATAACACAGAATGCCATGCGCAGGATGTAAACTGGGAGAAGCTGTCCAGAAAAGTCCAATCACAGTTTGGGAATAGGATGGGCATTGGACAGTGGGTGGTGAGCAACTGTGTTTTGCATCACTTGTCCTTATTGGGTTTTATTCTTATTCGTTACCTCCCTTTTCATTGTTGTTATTATTAGTAGTAGTATTGTTATTACTATTACTACTGTTGTTATTACTATTATTGCTACCATTACTAGTACTGCTATTATTACAACAAAAACTAATAATAATATTAATAAGAATTTAATTGTGAAACTGTTCTATTCTCAAGCCATGGGTTTTTCCTTTCCAATTCCCCACCTCATTCCATCAGGAAGATGTTTGGAGTGTGTAAGCATTCAGTACTTAGTGGCTGGCTGGGTTTAAACCACAGCAATAATAAGTAGGATTTAAGAATTTTCTAGGTGTATAATATTCTCCAAAACCTGGTCCAAACCACCAAAACTGGTGAGTTATTGGTTTCCTACTTGTCCTTTTAGGATTTTAATCAACATCTTCCTGTTTTTTTATAATTGGATTCTTTAAAAAAACCAACTCACTGTAAGAACAGCTCTTTTCTTCTTCAGCCAGCAGGGAAGAACTTGGGTAACACTTGCTGAGTGGGTGTTCCCAGTGCATGCCAATACCAGAACTAAGGAATCTGCCCTCGAATATGTGCTCAGCATGAAGCTGTGTCCTTCTGCTTAAGATTTCTTTGGTGGTACACATTTATATACAGCCCGCCTTACATGCGGGGTTCTGATCTACCTATAGGAAGACCTATTGATTTTTCTCCTGCCAATTAAGGTCAGTTATTTCAGACACTATTACATGAGTTTTCAGTTTTTCCACCAGATTTGTGTGTGCTTTTGATTGACCAAACAACACATGCAGCTTCATGGTTGTTCTTGTTGTGGAGTGTCCATCTTGTCAGCTTTAAGTAATTTGCATTAATGTCTCCAGGGATGTGTTATGGACACCTTTGCATGAAATTCTGAGAACAGAATCACAGAATCACACAGAATAGTTAGGGTTGCAAGGGAGATTTGGAGATCATCTAGTCCAACCCCCTGCCAAGGCAGGGGCACCTGGAGCAGGTGACATGGGAATATGTCCATGTGGGTTTGGAATGTCTCCAGAGAGGGAGACTCCATGCAGGCAGCTGTTCCAGTGCTCTGCCCCCATCAGTGTAACTCAGGTCTTCCTCTTGTTCAGGTGGAATTTCTTGTGTTTTAGTTTATGGTGGTCTACTTATGAAAAGGGTCAAGAAGTACAAGTTTCCAACTTGTTTATCGATTTGTAGTTTAGCAATTAGAAGGCCACTACACCAGTAAGATGAACGTCATGGAACTGGTGGACCCAATGTGTAGCTCTCCCAAATGGTGAAGCCAAGTTATCTGGAAGAAACAGAGCCTCTTCTATCACTAGGAAACTGCATTTTAAAATAGCATTTAGGGGGAGATAAGTCAATGAATTTTATCTTTTCTAAAGTTATCCAGGAAGTCTCCTTCTATGAATGTTACAAAAAATGGAGGTTTTTTTCAGAATTCTCAAACTTCAGACCTCTCCATTCTTCAGAAATTAGCAAATAAAGAAAGCCTACGTACAATTCATCAAAAATACTATGAGCAACAACTAACAAGTAATATATTAAAATAGCTAAAGATGTAATCTATGCAACACAGGTTAAGAATTTATGTAACCAAGAAATTACTCACCAGTAAAAAAAAAAAACTGTATCAAAAAATTTAAAAAAAAAAAAAAAAAAAAAAAAAAAAAAAAAAAAACAAAAAACAAAAAAAAAAAAACAAAAGGGAAACAATTTGATATTCAACACCTCTAAACATATAAATTCATACAAAAAATCCCTTACCTGTAACTACGGAGTGGAAACAAATGCCATTTGAGAACACAGAAAACGGGTCAGTCCTCCTGTCTTTGAGTTTATCAATTACACCCTCCATTAGTTTTTGAGTTTGTCAATATTACTCATGATAAAACATTCCTTTTTTTAATTTCAAATATTTAAAGATAGGACTAGATCTTCCAGAGCTCCATCTTACCTAAACTGTATCTATAAAGCAGGTTTGTACTGTCAGAAAAATTTCGAGAGACTGTGATGCTAATGCAATTGAAAGTATCCTTGCTTTTGCTGGAGGTGAAACCAGCTTCAGTTCCCCAGCAGCCAATGGGACAGCCAAAAAAACCTGGAAGACACTATGCACTGGGCTTGTTTCCTTCAAACTCCATTTCTCTTCAACATTTCAAACAAACAGAGGAAAATCACAAAGCACAGTGATCTTGGTATAAGCCTGCCAAGGACGGTGAGAGAATTTTCACCTGCCCTCTTCTGATAGGAAAGTCTGAATAGTATCTCTACTTCAGTGCAAGAGGAGCTTGAATGCAAAATAATTGCTCCATTTGGTAGCATTACAGACATTTCTACACTAAAAGAGAAAGTCATTTCTACTCAGAGTGTAAAATTTATGGCCGGTATTATCAGTATGACATCAGATACATGAGACAGGACTATCTCAGCTACTTTACTAAATCACAACTTCAAACCACTTCTCAAATGCATGCCAACAAAAAAACCAAACCAAAACATATAAATAAATAAATAAAACAAACCCCAAAACCCCAACAAAACAAAACAAAACAAAAAAACACAGAAACAAAAAATCTCACAAAACAGGTAAAGAACAAATCTTAAAAGAAAAGGGGGAAACTGTTGTGCAATATAAAAATGAATTCATTTCTGTAGCAAGAGGTCTCTAAGCATCGCAGCAATTGTGGCAGTGCAACTCTGGATATTTTTACTTCATGTCTTAAGAAGCATAGACACAATAGGTCTGAAATTTACTCAACACCCAGGAGGCCACATCTGGAGTGCTGTATCCACTCTGGGCTCCTCAGTAGAGAGACATGGAGCTCCTGGAGTGGCTCTAGGAGATGGAGGTTACATAGATGATGAAGGGATGGAGAGCATCTCTCTTGTGAAGAAAGGCTGAGGGAGCTGAGTCTGTTCAGCTTCAAGAAGAGACAACTGAGAGGGGAACTCATCCCTGTCTGTCAGTGACTGCAGGGAGGAGTCAGAGCATGGACCAGGCTCTGCTCGGTGGTGCCCAGCAATGGGACAAGAGGCCATGGGCAGGAACTGATGCACAGGAAAATTCACCTGAACATGAGGAAGAACTTCTTTACTGTGCGGTGACTGAGCACTAGAACAGATTGCTCAGAAAGGGTGTGGAGTCTCCCTCCCTGGAGATATTCCAGAACCATGTGAATGAAATCCTGTGCCATGCGCTCTGGGGTGATCCTGCCTGAGCAGGGAGTTTGGGCCATATTACCCACTGTGGCCCCTTCCAACCTGATCCATTCTGGGATTTTGAGCATCTATTTATTTAAAATTCTGGCTCAGGCCTAAATCATGAAGGTTGTTTTTATTTTTTTTTAATTTTTTAATTTTTTTTTTTAAATTTTGTTTTGGGGTTTTTTTTTAAATTTCAAGCATAAAGGCATCATTTCTGTTTTCCTGCAAATTTCTAACTCCAGTGACATACTAAAGGTGTAAGAGTAAAAAGTAGATTATAAAGGGCTAAACAGATATTTTAATACCCATATATCTTGTTTGATCATTTCTACTATTTGGGCAGAATTCATCACACATGACTTGCCTCTGTTTAAATAACTATCTAAACCCAGAATGAATCACCTTCCGTTGAAGTTTTCTCTTCTCTCCACAGACCCTGCAGAGCCTGAAGATTAGT
Source organism: Dasyornis broadbenti (assembly GCA_013397935.1). Lineage (NCBI taxonomy): Eukaryota > Metazoa > Chordata > Aves > Passeriformes > Dasyornithidae > Dasyornis > Dasyornis broadbenti. The sequence continues at coordinate 341,554 of VZRN01004181.1, forward strand.
CAATCTGGAAACATACACTTGAAAATACATCATGTAACTGAAATGTATCATGCTCTTTTCTTCTCCCAGGAAGGCATCAGAAGCTCAGAAATACATACTTTAAGCAAACTCACGACCTGTGGAGGACAATTTTACTGCAATATAAACAAAAAAAATTCTTGCTGCCTTCAATTTTTCATGCGTTTGTCCTTGCTAATTTTTAGTCAGTCTTTCAAAACACATGGACAAGTGTGCAGGCATATACCTACATTTTATATACATAAAACATATGCTGTCATTTTTCAGCGGCTATAGCAAACACAAGGGGAAGTGAACACAGCTTATCTCAAATTAATAAAAAATCAGCTTCTCCCTCTAGACAATTCTCAGTAAATATACTTGCTTAACTAAAAGACACTTTCTTGTCACAGAACTAATGATGCCTCTGAAAATTCTGAAATGAATTTTTTCAGTCTGATGTATGAAACTACTTTTGATAATGTGTGTTATTACTAATTCAAATTGTCAAGCAGAATTCCTGCCCATTGTAACTGATCACTTCTGCCATATAGTGAGAACAAAAATGTTATGTTCTGGAAAATAGGCCTTCCCTGGCCTTTCAAATACCAGAATTTAGCAGTATGTTTGAAACAATCTCCTCAACTTCCCCCCATTCCCACAAATAATATGAGCAGTCACATGCATAACTCACTGGACAATGCTTCAGATCCAACAGTGGATTGAAGGCTTTTAGGAAAGATGTGCACTTGGTATTTATGTTTTCTCTAATCACTGAAGATTTTGGGATGGGTTCTGGAATCCCACACTACAAAAGGTTACTCTTATTCCCAGGGATCACTGAACTCAGAAGGGGCCTCTGAGACACAACTTCAGCATCATAAACTCCTCTTAATTCTTGAACATATTTAAACCAGACCCTGAAGCTTCTTTCACATGGATAAATTTGGTATGCTGACTTAAAAGGCCAGCTGCAACCTGAGGTATAAACACTGTGAGATTCTTTCCCCATTTCAAAATTTACACTATTTGTCTGTTATGTTAAAATCAGTCAGTAGTAAAGTTGCACGTCCTACCCAGATGGAAGACAGAGTAGCAGTTTTTCACTGCCACAACAGCTCCTCTTTGAACACTTCAAGACAAGAGCATGAGTAGCACAAGAAACTAGGTGACTGCTTAGCTACTTCCACAAATAGCTTTTTCAAATGGGAAGCTGAACGGAAGAAGCATCCTCCCTAGGACGGCAGGAGGACAGGCAGGAAAAACACAGCCTGGCTGGATCCTTCTGAAGCTTGTTAGTGGTCCAGGTGATGCTAATCTGCCTAAATTTCCTCTTTAGAAGAGCCAGGAAGCTCGAAAGTAGCCTGCTTGGTGATCAGCTCTTGGCATAAAAGCTGACAGGGATTAAATTGAAAAGCAAAACTGAGAGCTCACAATCACATCACTATGAGCATATCTTAAAATAAATATGGCAACAAAAATCACAAGTAAGGCAGAGGACATAAGATCTATGTTATGTTACAAAAATGTCTCCAATTTTTTCATTTAAAGCTAATGTAAGGCCTCCAATCAAAGGTTATTCTACAACACTCAGGAGGGTGCATTTCAATCACTCATTAGTCAGACCTCTTCTGTTGCTCAACAGCCTGCCCCTTGACAGGCAGCTCTCCCAACTCTCTTACATAGCAGCCACAGATACTCTCTAATCAGTACCATAAAAGGGAACAATGACAGGAGACTGAAAAAAGCCAGAATATTTTTGTTTTCTTCCATGCATATCAAAGGACAGGATAATTTAGCCCATTTGATGGTTGTGTCCCATTCCCCCAGTATTTCTATAACCAGAAAGCTCAGGGCATTCAGTGATTTCACTTAATTTTTTTTTTCCCTACAGTTTCACTTTAATATGCCATTGTACTTCACTGAACATTGAGGGAGTAAGCATTTTAGGGTTGACATTTATTTAAAAAAGACGAGCAACAGCATCTCTCGAGCACAATGATTTTACTCCTCCCCAAACTATGAAAGGATGCTAGCAAATGTATTTGTGGTAAACATTTCCAGAATTACTATACTTTCATCAGAAATTTATGTGTGATTAGTTTTCATCAATCTCACAGAATAAAAGGTTAGGTTGGAAGGGACCGCAGTGGATCATCTGGCCCAACCTCTCTCCTCTAGCAAGATCATCCCAGAGCACATGGCACGTATTTCATCCAAAGGGCTTTGGAATATCTCCAGTGAGGGAGACTCCACACCCTCTCTGGGTGATCAGTTTAATGTGTTATCACTGCACAGGAAAGAAGTTCTTCCTCATGTTCAGGTGGAACTTCCTGGGCATCAGTTTCTACCCATTGCCTCTTGTCCCATTGCTGGGCACCGCTGAGCAGAGCCTGGTCCATGCTCTGACTCCTCCCTGCAGTCACTGACAGACAGGGATGAGTTCCCCCTTCAGTTGTCTCTTCTTAAGCCTGAACAGACTCAGCTCCCTCAGCCTTTCCTCATAAGAGAGATGCTCTCCATCCCTTCGTCATCTCTGTAACCTCCACTGAACCTGCTTCAGGAGCTCCATGCTCTCTTGTGCTGAGGAACCCAGATATCAAGAGGTTGCAATCTCTCTGCTATCTTTGATTCCAAGGTGCCTTCCTAGACACAGACTCTCACCTGTCAAAGATGCACAATGTCACCACCACCCCACCACCTTTGCTCCTTGGGCACATAACTGTCCAAAAGTCTCTCTTTGAAACGTTTTGGAGATACGCATCAATAAAAGCAAATAAGCACAGAAATCAGCAGCAAATCCTGAGACAATTTCAGGTCAAAATACCTGCAAAAATACAAATGAATTTCCCTGCCTCAGATCACATACTAATTCTGATCATCCTATGCAAGTCATGTAAGCCAGAGCCCAGGACCCAGGGCAAAGGTCACTCTGTAAGGCACTGGATCTCTCTTCTAATAAGAGAATTTAGGCAGTCTTTGTAGGCACAGAAATGAAGAGAATTTAAAAGGGTACCAAAAGAATAGATTAGCACACAACTACATTGTCGATATTAAAATGTCACAAGATTCCATCCACCAGTGCTCAGCAGCAGCTCTCCAATGATTAAACAATGTATTCGGACCACAGCGGAAATTGTCAGTAATGCCCAGTGTCACTGTTACCTACATTATGCAAAGTAACATAAAGATAGAATGCATATACACCTAACTACATCTTATTTTCCTTTTAAAACATGGCTGTGAATCTTTCCAGCTGACCTGTCAAAGCTCAGGAAATTCTGTAGACAAGAGAGATCACAGCTTCTTGTCTGGTGATACATTGATTGATTTTCAAGTTCAGGCCTGAAATGTTACCTATGCAGGAACTAGAAAGGACAATACTCATCTTTTTCTCCAAAGGATATTTCTTTTGAAAAGACAGTTAAAATTAGACTATCCCCTATTGTTAGCCCTATGCCAGGTACAAGATTTTGTTCTGACACCTCCTATAAGTTTAACTCAGTATGAAAACAGAAGACAGACGTGGCAGAAAACAAACTGCACAGTCAAAATGCAGTTTGCAGTCTGACACCGATACACAGAACCTGTAACACCAGGAAAGATTCAGTACATAAACACTTCCCCCAGGCTGTCACAATAACATTACAAACCAAAAGGTTTATGCAAAGCTCTCTTCAGCTGACATTTAAAGCACTGTATCATTTAATTTATCCTGCCCCCTCTGTATTTATCCTCCTCAGAAGAATGTTTGGGTGGCTCAGGATTGTCAGGAGTCAACAGTCCTTGCAAAGAGGCAGAACCACAAAAAATTTTATTTCCTAGGTTTACTGTATATAATTAAGGCTTTAAAATATGTGCCCAGCACAAAAGCTATGCAAGCAGCTGACTTTGACATACAGAGTAAGTGTTTAAATATGTAAAAGCACATTCTATATATTCACACAGAATACGTAATGTTTCAAGCCCTTATCCAATACTAACTAATTTTATCTATGTCATCTATATTGAATGTGAATCACTAAGATAGGATATTTGAAAACATGCTAAACTATTCTGTAAAGGGATGCAAGGGCTAGACTTTCTTACCACCATTTCAAGCTGTTAACAGAAGCATTCCCCCCTGCTCCCCACAAAAATCTGAACCACATTCAGGCTCTCCTGTGGGTAGCAGGGAAGTGCAAGCCAAACAAGTCTCCTACTCCAGAACTTGATTATAGATCTGAACTGAAGTGTGAAATACTGTAAACTTCCAATAACTAGACTGAAATAAGAATGCTCCTCAAGGTACACTTTTATGTGTCACTTTTATGCTGCATTGATGGCAGTGGCTTAACTCTGCAGACAGGATTTAAAAATCAAGATGCAGATTCCTCCTGATCTTACACAGACAAACTTCTCAATAACTTCAGTGGTGATACTATCTGTAAAGTCTTCAGCATCAATCTCTTCAGCAGGAGCACATATAATTGGATGCTTCCTGATAAGTCAAACACTTTTTCCTTCATTCCATCTTGTGCCTGAATTTTTCTTTAGACTCCTTTTGACAATTACTGGGAAGATTCTAGAGCGTAGGGGGGAAGGGAGATAGGGTTTATGTATTTTATTGTTTTTCCAGCTTTTTCATAATTGCTCATCATTGCTCATTTTTTTTTTTTTTAATAGCATTTGAAGAGCCTTAATTCCATTTAAAATATGCTAGATACTGAAAAATTATTTTTAGTGCTACAGGTTTACCTTCCAGCCCCTGTGCTATGATGAATTATACATACAACTAATCACAATGCCCTGCCTAGTTTTCCAAACTGGCTACTGGGAGGCAGTCATTTTATTGCCAAAATAAGCTTATTTTTAGTTTACTAAAACTGCTGCTGAAGTGCAATAAAAAATATGGAAATAAACTATGAAATGCAGTTTTCATTTTGTTAGGCTCTATTTTTGCTGGAAGGTTGGGGGGGTGGGGACACCCGTTACTTTTTCCAGAAATGTCAGTGTTAAATTGAAGCACTGTCACCAAAAATTACTCTGCTTTTAATTCTGTGCTGCTAACCAAAGGTCTTTGACTGCATAAGTGTATTCTCTGCATTGCATTATGAACTGTGGTACTAATCTCAGGAGCCCAAGCCAAACAACACAGCTTACAATAGTTTGTTGTTACCTAATAAAAGCTGTTTTCAGCAGTATGGTTATAATCAGAAATGTCACTCTTCAGTAAGCAATACATTTTGGAAATGTGTTTAGGTAGCATGAATAAGTTCTGAGTGAATGTACACAACTGCAGATATCCCACATTGGTCTCTTATCCTAGAAACCTCGGAAAAATCCTTTATGATTTTGGTTGAGAATGCTGAACTTGACAGCTCTGCATGTTTCTACCCTAAAAGACACATGATAAAAGTCACAAATAAATTCTTTCACTGCAGGAGCTCCTGGATTTTTGTCATTTTCACAAGCATAATGCTTATAACTGTCAAATTTTTCCTCTTCATCTAGCCAAGCACTGAATTCAGCCCCAGAAATTAAGCAGATTCACCTGTATCAGAAAGATCTACAAGAGCAGCTTATCTTACATAAAGACAGGCTGTCTAGAAGCCCCAAGAATCTCACAAATGAGGGCTATCCCTGGGACTGGTCATAAGTCCTTCTCTCTTTCCTACAGATAGCAGTGACCATTGCTTAGGGTTGCTGCCTAAGGGCAAAATCTACACACAACCTAATTCAGCCCTTGTAATTTACACTTTCTGTCCTTCAGAGGTGAAAAGCAACCAGCTACTGTCTAACTTAAGTCATAGAGATACCACTGACATTCAAAGACACTCTGAGAATTATGATTCAGCATTTAATATAACCCTGACCTTGAAAGTAATGGTAAGAATTTCCATTAATATCTATGGGAATTACATATGCATGCCATGGAGAGCATGAACCTCTAAATGCTTTTATTGCATGATTTAGAATCCCCTTAAACTGAGTATCATGGTATTTTAGGGCCTAATTCCTCTTGCCTCATGCAGCCAAAACTCACATGAGGAAGAAAGATCTGGATCCATAAAGCATACTGAATTAAAGCCCATAAAAGAAACCAATTGCTTACCAGAGTGATTAAATTCAGATATGGTTCCATGGGGACAATAAGAACCTTCTTTGCAAAAATTCACTGCCAATAGGAGCTAAAATTCCCTTTAGAGATAGTCACACTTTGCTTGAAGTATTTCTAACAGATAGTGAGGGAGTCATGAAACTTAATGCTTTCTTTCCTTTTCATATATCAACCTCTTCCCTCCTCCCCAGTTTTTGTCACTGTACTGTTTATTCTTTGAGACAGAGAACACAAACACGTACAAAGTATTAGACAGGTCTATTCTTTGATTTTCGTCTTTTTTATAATCTGCTCCACTTCCCCACAAAACTCCTTGTCAACAAACATTTTTTTCACTGTAATACAGTTCTATTTTGCAGCCAAAGGTTTGACAAAATGAGAGAAGCATCACAACTGTGTTAAGTTTTCACTGCATTAGTAAATGATGGCCCAGTATTGCAATACAGTTGTGAAAGTATCTGAAAGACTGCAATTTTTCCTCACAAAACAGAGGACTTACAAACACTTCTATTTTGGCTTTAAAAGTAAAAATAATAAAACAAACGAAAAAGACCCTAAAATTTATGACAAAGCATTCATTTTCCTGCAAATGATCTTAACCTATCATTTCAGAAGAAAAAGTTTTACATTTTACTATCAAGTAAAGTTTTACTGTTGGACACTTTTATGTCAACCATTAGTGTTTTATCTGTTGTTTCTATTTTGTCCTTTTCAATCATACGTAAGTTAAAAGAAGACCTAATCAATTTTCTCAAAAAATGGTACATTTTCACCATCTTTCAACACTTTTTTTGGCCTTCAATATTACTTTTGAAGATTCTAGAAATATCTTTATCGTTTACAACATACACTGAATGATTCATTTCCATAGAATTATATTCCCAACATCAATTTTTGTTACATGTACAGCACAAGAAGCTCTTTTCATTGCATGCCATGGATTTATGAAATTGATTCCTTTTTAAACTTATTCATCACTGCATCCATAACTAATGGAAGTCATGATGCTGGAATAAAAAACAAATCTTTTTTTAAGAGGTCCAACAAGAATGATCAAGAATGGTCTAAGAAAATATTATTCTAGACCTCTTCTCATCCTCTCTTTAAGCAAAATTACACAGATGCCATAAGTAATATTCAAATAATTATCTACAAAAGAGATCCAGCTATCTGCACTAGCAAGCATCAATAAAGCAAAATGTTTTTCTGCTGCAAAATTAATCAAGACCTTTTCCATGGATTCGTATTTGTATTACCCTCAGTCATTCACAGTATTGCCAACTCAGTTGTACACCCTTCCATGCTGGGATAAGTTTGTGGGCAGGCACAACACTGAGTTCTGTGTAGTCTGATTGTTTGATCAAAACCTGTGTTCCCATCAGCCAGCCAGCTCCTAGGCAAGACCCAGCTGGAAATTGCCCTTCTGCCAGTTAAATCCTCATTTTCAATTCTCTCCACGATTTTCTTAACTGTGTGGTTCTCAAGCCTTATAGTAAATTTGGTTCAAACTGAACTGTGATTCCAAGAACATTTGATGAGCAGAACACACAGTTATGTGTATGTGTATATATATAAATATATGTATATTTATACGTGTGATGTGTCTCACACAAAATGGAAGAGAAGAAAACTACATATCAATGTTCATGAAGGAAAAAAAAAGGTATGTTTTCATTACCCTTCCACCCTGAAGGACTAATACACTCAGATTTTGCCCAACACATACCCTCTAAGGAGCCACAGAAATTCATGAACCTGACAGAAATGATGTATCTCAAAATCCTTCAAGGCAGCTAGTAAATACTAACTGGGGAATCTGATGATTCAAAAGCCTGATGATCAGGAACAGAAAAACAAATAAAAAACCCCCAGTTATTGCTCAGATCATACAGTATTCAGCCAGGAAGTTCCAAATTGGAAGCAATCTTTAAATGATCATACGTATCTTTATATAATGTCGTTAATATAAAAGCATGTTCTACATGAGCTTTCTGTGGTACATTTATCATTCCTTTAGAGGCACACCAAATTGGCAAGGGGCTGTTATACTCATAAGAACAATAACCTGGAACAAAACTGTATATTTATCCAGTCAAATGTCATTAATAAACAAATGGAGGCTTAATGCAAAACAGTATTTAGCACTTTTTGTAATTGGGTCTCCTATTCGATCTATCGCAGCAGAAGGTCAGCAGTGAACTGCCTGCAATCAGTGTGAGCTCCCAACAAAGCCAAAACCCTGCTGCTGACTCTTTGTGCTACCTGACGTGCAGGAGTTGCCTTTTCAGAAATCGGAATGCTTACTTTGGGTATTAATTTGTAATCAGTGGATACCAAGACAAAGATATTGTCACTTTTCCTGAAGGCTCTACTAGGAGGAACGTCTTCAGAGTCTCTGCTGCAGACCACTCTGTACAATTATTCCATGGCAGCTATAATCATTCCAGTAAACACAAAACATCCCCACCCCTGCCAGCAGCACACACCTGTGGGGCTGCATTAACCAACTGCTGTTCCACCAGTGTATCCAATTCCTTCTCCACAGGGCTGGTAGCAATCCATCATCTCCCAGTCTGCACACTGGAGATTGCCCCAACTCGTGTGCAGGACATTGCACTTGACCTTGTTGGCTCTCCTGCGGCTTGTGTAGGACCGTTTCTCAAGCCTGTTAAGGTCCTGCTGGATGGAATCCCTTCCCTCCAGGGTAACCACTAGGCCACTTAACTTCGTATCATTTGCAAACTGGGTGCTTTTTCAACCCCATTGTCCATGTCCTCAAACAAGATCACGAAGGTAGAGGAGAGTCCCTTCAGACTGAGAGAATGATATCTTCAGACATAAATGAAGAAATTTCTGGAGAGGGAAGAGCAGCAGGTCACAAAAAAGAATGTTAGAATATGCTATAAAACAAAAAAATGGAATATGCAGTGAGCATGGCTGATCAGAAAATTAAGCTGTGGGGATTAATGGCTGAATTCCTAAGGCTGCTGACCATCCTAATACATCGTTCCTGGTATTTGTAGGCTTGTCTCCAAGTTATGCTTATCCCTAACATTTGCTCCATCGAAAGAGGTAAAAGGTTCAAATTAGAGACATCTGCTGCCATCATTGTGTACTCTGTTTATTAACTCCACAAGAGGAAAAGCCTATAGTAGCTCAGCAGTTCTCTTTCTGTCATAATTGGGAAATAGTGTTGAATTTCTTGGAGAGGAAAACAAAGGCAGTGTGAGACAACAAAATGGAAGCCTCCAATAAGAGTTTAGTTCAGGAAGTTTTGTTTGCGTTTTTCCACAGAACAGGTTACAAGGTGGGAAACCAGCATGTCAACGTCTCAATTTCATTTTTTGAAGAAAGGCACACTTGAAGGGTTGTGTTTACCTCTGACCTGAGAAGTTGATAGTATTTTTGGTCTTGTTTTACCTAAATTCAGTTAGCTATGAACCTCTTTCATTATGTGATCATGACAGAAAAGAACCTCACATTCTCCAGTTTGGAACCAATATTTTCCCTGCTCCCTTGAAGTGTATTCTGCCATTCCAAAACCGAAAAAATTACTAAACCAGCTTTTCAGTGTAGTATCGTATATAGAATAAAAAAGTAAAGTATTCAGCCATGATAAAATTCCCAAGCAAGATTATAAAATAAACTTGCAAGCCTGAATGTTTTAAACAATATTTATTTTATACCAAGAGCCTTATTGGTAGCACACACAAATAAGCTTTTAGCGGGGTATTCTTCATCACTTTCCTTCAAAAGTTGAAAACATTTTTTTTTCTGTGCTTTTTGTCTGTTTGAATGTTTTTTGCTTCTGTCTCTTAACACTCATACAGAACTTTAAATATAAGCAAGCCTACTCTTTTCAATTTGCCTGATGGGAAGCATGGAATTAATTAAAACACAGGAACAAGCAGTTGTCAGGGGGATGGGAGAGAACTCAAGCACACATATAAACACTTGAAACTCAAGTTTTCTGTTGGGAGCAAGATAAGAATTCTCAGCCTGAACCTGGAAGAAAGGACATACTGTTCCTCCAGATGTTCAATTAAGCATCACACACTGAGGCAGGAAAATTAGATAGAAGGTGATCTCTTTCTACGCAAATGAGTCCAGATGATGAGACCTTTGCTTCTTTGATAGAATGAAAGAAATCCTAAGGGACATTTTTAAAAAAAAATTAGGAATTTTGACGTGCTCCAGATTACAGAAGCAAAAATAAACATGCAGTCAAGAAAAAAAAAAAATCACCACAGCTTTTGCTGCTATTTAATACAGAAAGGTCCTAACATCCCAGTTCTTTCTGGGGCTGAACTATTGAACAGATCATACAACATCTAGGGTAAAACAATTCCCATGACTGAAAGACACTGTTTCCTGTGTTGGGGGAGAGGAAAATTTATAATGGTGTCGAAAATTCTCAGGCTAGATCATTTCAGTAAGATTGGTCTCTGAATAGCATCCACAGATACTTTACAAATACAAAAAAAACCCATATCTACTCTCAAAAACAATTTCAGTTTCATTATTAAAAAAAAAACGAGAAAAGAAAACCCTCCAAATCCTATGCCAAGACACAAAAAATAAAACAACCCACCAAAAACTACGCTACACAAAATAAAACAAAAAGTAATTCAACATTTTTGTAACAGTTAATGTCATTCTGAGAAAAGCAAGAGCAATAGCTGGCAAAACCATGTGTCTTATAACTGCATATTAAGTTTCCTAGGAACTCCAATTAAACAACAAAACATCTATGGAAAATGTTATTCCAGATGGTAGTTAGACACCTGACAGACTTCAGCTGAAACATAGTCTTCTTTAGCAAACACAAAAAAGAAACATTAAAAAAAAAAGATAAGTGACCAGGCAATGACATAACCTTCTCAGTTTTAACTTCTTTAAACTGAATTTGCAGGTTTTCTCCCCACTTTCTGTGTGAATCAGGACTAAGGTGATTTTCAGACATGACTGCAAAAAATTAAATGTGCGTTGTCAACACCTGCTGGGATGCAATGTCACACTCAAAAATCTCGATCTGGGTAAAAGTGAGCACACCATATATGTGGAGCCAAGAATTTATTATCAGCCTGGTTAATGCCTTGGCATTCTGTTGGGCCAAATAATCTAATACAGAAAATTCGCTATGATTGAAAATGTTACACGTATGCTGAAGTACAACTCTATTAAAAAGAACACTCCTAGTCCTTCCTTTCTATGGTATGCCCACGTTCCCAAAACTTGTGTGGATCCAATGGTGTTCCCCAAGCAAAGAGCTGGGGAGTGTCATGGACATCCATCAATGTCCTCATCTCTCTCTGGGAGGGGTGGGATGCTGGTGGTGGAATCCTTTCCTTTTCAGTGTCAGTCCAGATTTTTTGCATACATTTGCATGCTATGACCTGCTTCCTTTTCCCAGGGAAGAGGTGAAAGCTCCCCCACAGGCACCCAACATCCCTAGGGCTGCCAGTCCCACCCCAGTGGCATTCCTGAAGCTGGACTAAGACAGTCTGGGCAATGGGAACCCAGCTCAGCCCCCCTCAGGGCAAGGGCAGCCCAGCCACCCCTGGGACCCAGCACAGCCCAGTTCCTGCCCTGACAGCATTTACACATTAACATGGTTTTGCTCTTTCTGGTTACACATAGCTACCTACTTTAATAGGTTTATTCTCCAGCTGTTCTCCAGCATGATTCATCTTGCTAAATAAAGAGATTGGCGCCATTTGGAATTTGTGCTTCTAGACATGGCTAGCTGGGGAGCTGTAATTCATATTTCACTGTCTGAACTCATTACAGTGCCTGCTTGCCAGACTTTTAAGGTTACTCAGGATTATCCGCCTCTCACCCAGTTCGGTAAGAGACTTAATCAGGATAAGACTCATTTGCTTCAATAGGATTTACTGCTTAAAATTAGGCAGATGCTTAAGACTCTAATTCAGCAAGGTGTTTAATCATTAGAGCCCGCCTGTCAAAACAGTAACCCCAATGGGAACAGTGATTTAACACTTATTCAAATTCTTAAATATATATATATATATATATTTCATTTTGCTACTGTGCAGAATAGAAAGGAACATAAGCACATACTTAAACTCACATGCTACATGCTTTGATGCATGGATTTCATATTCTTTGAAATACCACATTAACAAGATAGTAGAAGAATTTACAAACCCTTCTATCCCTTTTTCCTGATAGTCTCACCAGGAAATCTATTATACATATATACAGAAGCTTCAGTTACAGGAGAAAAAAAATCCTAGATTTTTTTATTAGTAATAGAAGAGTTATTTGATTAGCATTTTGGCATAGAATATGAGCCCTTTAGGTTGTTATGAAGGTGTTCATAAAATAGGTGAAAATGAAAACTTGGAAAGGCTATAAAATGTTATTACCGTGATGAACTTACTTGAACAGAGATGAAAGTCAGCTCAAAGTTATCAAAACTTCGAAGAACTGCAGAACTATACAAATATGTATTTCTAATTAAAGTATTTATAGGGGGATGAAAATTACTATTCACTCAGTATTTATCATAGTCCTTATGATAAAAGCTTTAAATTTTTTTCTCACTTGAAATATTTTCAGTTTAGAGTTACTATGTGGGGAAAAGGACTGATTAAGAGGCTTCTGGGCATCCATTCTTCCTTCTGCTTTGTTTGTTACTATGAAGGCGCAACTGCTACCACACATCAGATCAAACCTTATCACTGACACCACTGCAGATAAACTCCAGGTCCAATAAGTTTGTCTATTATATTCTATTAATAATCTGTTTATGAAGTAACATAGAATCATTCCAACATAAAAAAGGGTACAGGAGTATTCTTGATCGTGTTTTATCTGCCTTTCTGATTAGTGACTTGAGCAGTTTCCTAAATGGAGATAATCTCCTAACCTGGACATGAGGCCAGAAGTACTTGCTTCAAGAAATGAGCCCTAGCAGTCTAACAAGAGAACAGTTGCTGAAAGTACCAATGTAATCATTTGGAATCCAATAACCTGAGAGGTCATTTACTTTTTTAGAGATACTGCCATGTTGAGATCAAGGAACACAAAGTAGCTACTTTCGAAGTAAACAAGATACAAGGCTGGAACTGTCTCTGGGGTACGTTAGTTAAGGAGTAAGTAGCTCTTTTTTCAGCAAAACCTCCTTTTATATCTATTTTTTTTTACCTAGCTTTATTAAGACTGTTGAGCAGCACAAGGTCTGCAGTAGCAAAGTTTGGGGTTTTTTTCCAGTTGTGTCTTACATAAAATATGACTGAAGGTGTAATTTGAAAATGAGGACTGCTTTTCAAAGTTACCTAAGCAGTAATTTACAAAAATTAGATTTTTGAGAAGAAAATGATCAGAAGAGCAACAACAAAGGTAAGCTCTCTCCTTAATGCCAGGTTTGAAGATGTGTATTTACTGAAATGATCCAAGTGTATATATTTATCAGAATACAACATGACAGCAATAGTACCTATTACCATGCACTGTGGAATTATCGTACTTTCCAATAAAATTCCTGCTGGGATGGCATACTTCACTATCTGGACTTGTATCAACTACTTTCTTAAGGACAAATACTGCAGAGATTCCTTGCCTTGTAGAAGCATGTGCAATTTAAAATTAAAAATAGTAGCCAGTTCACAGATTTTTGAACTTGAATCCCAACAAATAAGAATGGAGACATACCAAAAAAATGCAGAATTTCTTCATGTGAAAACTGAGCTCTTAATAAGCAGATTTTTAAAAAAAAAAAAATCATTTTTTGAGGCATGTGTAAGTAATATCTAACACAATGGGGCTGTGCAATACAGCTTCCCAAGACTCCATGTACTAATAGAGCGCAGGTAAATGACAACAGTAAAGTTACTTGGTTTTGATGCTTTCAAAGACTTGAATTAAAACAGCGTGTTTGAAACTACTGCCTTAAACAGAAGAAGCAAGGTAAGAATTCTTCTAAATTAATTTACATCTCAGTTTTTATTGGAAAAGAAAGCTGAATGCTTTCAGGAAAAGCCCCAATTTATTTTTGTTTATGCATGCCAATGAATACTGACAGATATAATTCATAGTCAGTTTGCAATTTACACCTCAACCTGTAAAGGGTGGCCAATTTAGAGTTTTAATATTAAGCCAGCAAAGAAGGCGATATAGCATATATTTTCAAGTATGTGCAGATGTTTTTATATTTTGATGCTTAACCAATAAATTGCACAAGTAGCAAACACATTAGAAACTCACCTCTGTCAAAATCAAAGTAGACAGTAGCAGGACTAAAGCCATGATCACTGAGTAGTTTTTTCAGAGTTCCATATTATCTGCAGAGGCAGCATTGCAATAAATCATCCCATATACAACCAAGATGATCCAAAAATGTTATGCCTGAATTATTCTGAGAAGCTCAGCACTGAGATGTCAATGGCCCAGAATAATTTGGAAGTAACTACTGCTCACTTTTCCCTTAGGTTAATGCAATTTTAACTTATTTTCATTTAATTGTCTGAAAAATGTTAAAATACCTCCATTAATATTGAATTTCTGAATGTTAAAAAGCAAAGGTATAGAATTTTTTTCATGTTTATGTCATCTCTAGTTTTGTTTTAAAACCACGTAAGTTTCTGATACTTTGAACATTTTACATTGACATCCTGTAATTGTATTGAAATAATATACTTCCTATTCATGAAAATGAAAGTGAAACAAACCTCTTGAAAATGTTATCCTTGAGTTCTGTCTTGTCTGAGTAATGGTTTATGCTTCATAATTTCTTGGATCTCTTTTGATTCTTCAGAAATAAGAAAATCAGTTTGGGGTTTGGTTTTGTTTGTTTTTTTTTTTCAGCTGTGTAGGTAAGATAAAGAAATAAGTGGGAAAATTCATTATAAAGAAGTCATGTGGAGTCATTAACATGAGTCAGAAATGTTCCCTTACAGAAAAAAAAAAAAAAAAACCCAAAAAAAAAGTGCCAGATACCCCTAAATCAAGCTTCAGATACACAGATTTCTAAATGTTCTCATTATTGGCTGTTCACCCAGAGATGTAGTACATTATATATTACTGAAATAAGAAAATCTGCACTCACATTGATGCTGTGTGTATCAACACAACTAAAAGCATGTAGTCAGGTACAAGCTTTTAGTCCATTTCCTCTAAGAATGATGCACGGACGTGTGAGCTTCAGTCACTGCACACTTCCAGAACAAATCTTTTTCTCTCAGCTGTCTTGCTTTGAGTCCAAGCCTACTTGTGCAGACATTTATTTTCAACCTTGGCAGGTATTTAATGTTCACTATTACTTTTGATTTTAAAAAACCTATTACTTATCACAGAAGTGGCTGGGGGAAGAGGAAAGGAAGGGAGAATGAGAAGATATATAAAATAGCATCTTCTCCACAGAGCCAAAATACATGATGCCCTCATTTAAATGGGACTGTGATAGCAAGCCAGTCTACGGTACATGACCTGTCTTCCCTAATCAGCACTCCTCAGTTTGTCACTAATGTACCCTAACAAGGACAGCCAGAAGTTGTGTAAAAATAAAGAGAGATTTGGCAAAGAGCTGAAGTTGTCAATAAAATCTTGTAAGTAACTCAAGGTCACTGTGTCAAATAACTCACTTCAGCTCGTGTAGAACTGCAAATTGACATGAAGTAGACAAACACTTTTTCAGAGACCCGTCTTTTCCTGCTGTAAGACGGATTCCAGGCAGTTTTCAAATTGGATGTTTTGAAATCTAAACACTGAAGTACCACATTTTCATCACCTCTATCATTTCTGCCTGTGGGCAAAGTAAATTGAAGCCTTCCAAGAAATCATGCTTCATTCAATGCTAACATGAGTATCTGTTGTGCTACATAAACAGGGCTTTGAAAGGTGTATCTGCTACACCACTGCACATAAATGAATGAGACATTAAAAACAGAGAAGGGATACTGAATATCAGGGACAAAACATCAGTGTTATTTTAGTCTGAAGACATGAGAAAGATACAAGCGGTAGAAATTTCAGTAGTATATTACTTTTAATTACGCAATAACAAAAGAGGCTCCAGCTGGAACTTGGCTGCAGTTGTTCACAAGGTAGAATTTGAATATAACGTGATTTAGAATGGATTTAAAATGAGAAAGAAACTGGTTAGTTGAAATAAATCACAGATAGAGGAAAGAGTGAGATAAGGTAAGAGCTAAAAATAAAACCTTTAGCACAGAGTGACACAAGAAACTTGTGCATAAACCAAGTAAAGCATCTCTTAGTATATGAATTAAATATTATGTTAAAGTCAAAACTATCTATAAGGATACAGACTCTATAAAACTAGTATTACCAAGAGGAATTTCTAAAAGTTATTCTGGCCATTGTGGCCATATGGAAAGTTTAGATCTTAAAAACAATCAGAGAGTGTTATCACTGCAATGACATTCCTATCCATACTTCTTTGGTCAAAACAACTTTATATATGTGATATATATGTGATAATTTTTTGGTTTAGTCTTCATAGTCAAACTATGAAAAGATTCAGAGCTCCTTAAAAATGCCAGGCGAAGGACTCTGAGTGGGGAATGGGGGTTCACACCAATACGCGGTTGATTTGGCCATTGAAAATTCTATTGTATCTATTGACAGCTTCAAACACAGAAAAATTTGCAAATATCTGAGAAAAAAGAGTGATTTTTGCACTACACACATTAAAAGTGACAAATAAGCCCAGACTATCACTATTCCATTAAAGAGCAACATCATCTACATTTGACATGAAAAAGTACTGTATCTCTGTACCTTATATGTGATAACATGTTACCAGATTCAGGAACTTGGGATATTCCTCCTGAGGCATTTGGTGGAGTTAATAGCAGCTGTTTCATCGAAACAAGCATTTTGGAATTAAAAAAAAAATCCCATTATTTTATAACAAGTATTTGTGGCTATTTTGCAACAAAATAAGAAACCAAGCAGTAAAAACAAAGTTTGTTTTAAATACAAAAATAATTTTTAAAGAGATATTTTAAATACTCTGTGTTATTTTTCTCTCTGAAAAGCTGTTATTTCTAATTACAGAAAGAAAAAACCCCAACAAAACAAACCTGCTCTTATCTTGGAAAAAGAAACCAAACCAAAACAAATCAACAGCCAAAAAAGGCCATTCAAAGTATTTTTTTTTCTGCTTCTTATTTTATATACTATTTTTTGTATGTTTTTAAAAATGTCTAGTGGTTAAAAAAAGAAAATATTTTTTATACTACAAGGATCTTTAATCATGTACTCTGTACTATGCAGCTGAGCAGATCAAATATGTGTAAGCTGTTGGAACACCCTGTATTACAGAACAAGGTATATTAGGAAAAAGCCATTAGCATAATATTTTTGATGAATAGATGTTCTTTTATATTGTACCCCTGATACAGTCAAAAAACAAAAAGTAAAACATTAATAGTCACCAAGTTCTAAGAGTAGAAGGCTGATGTATTTATGTTTATGGCAAGTGCATTGAAACTTTGAAAGTGTTTCTGGAAACACTTGAACTTAAAATATGAGTTTATGTATTTTGAAAACTGGTGGAGAACATTGCTTGAGACACTTGGCTTAGAGTTACTTGCACATGTGTGTATTTTCCTTATAACATACTTTTCATTCTAGTATTTTTCTTTCTGGAAGACTAAATTAGCCTGCTCAAAAAGGGTGTAAAGCAAGCCTTGCAAAAACTCCTTTCTACATTCTTTTATTTCAACGACGTTTGAATATGTCATTAGGAAAAAGCAATAGAAAATCTAGACTGCAGACAGCATTTGCACTGAATTTCAGGCTATATATTAAATACCTAGAATGATCTTAAACCAAACCCAGAGAGGAAAACTTTGCCATTAAACTGCTGTATAGACACGCATTTTCATTAAATCTTCCTCACACTGCGGATTAAAATTTATAGAAGTTCATTAGTAGCTGGTAAACACTTAGACTGTGCCAAAATGATGCTGTGTGACCTCTGTGATGTGACTACTGATCAGGAGTTTTAAGTGAGAGCAAGCAGAAGAAGCATATAATTGTATGTAGAGAGGGCATGTGTGCGTTTATAAATGCAAACAGAGTTCCTCAAGTCGTTCTTCCTGATGAACTACTACTCAACTGAGGAGAAAAAAAAAAGTAGACACAAGAGCAGGTTATATGGTCAGCAGAGGTTGCCTGCTGGAGTGAGTGCACAGGGGAGTCAAATAATAGGCCAGAAATCAACAAAAAGTTTCAAACCATAGAAAGGAAAATAGTGAGTTACATGAGTAAAACATTAAATATAAGACAACTTCAAAATTATTTTTTTGAAAGAGTTCATGCAGCAGATATGAAACCTAGAAATAGAATTGAGGATACAGTCCTGTCAACATGAATCATGAATTAATGTGAATAAATGTTTTCCTTTGCATTCCTGAAGGATTCATTTTTGTCTGTTAGATCTAAATCACCTTGTTAAAAAATCCCATCCACTTCCATATGTTCAGTCACTGATTTCTCTTTATGGATCTCTCTGCCAAAAGAGAAAAGAGTTTGATATTTCAGAATTCAAGCTGTATTCAAGAAAATTAACTGTATCTCAGCCCAAACAAGCACAAGAGGGTCCAATTCAAAATCTTTTAAAAATAGCATGTATAAGACTTCAGATGATATTAGTAACGTATCCTGTATTTCATATGCAGACGACAATAAAGCCCTGATATCTCAGCAAGATCATTGATTATGGAACAGAACAATAGTAAAAGGTGTTTAATTTTTGTACATTAACAGACACACACAGAAATTATCAGTCTTAAAGAGTACACATGCAAAACAAAACAGTTCTTGATTAAAAAAAAAATAAAAAGGGATAATTAAAACACTAACACTAATCACTCATTATTTTACAACTACTTGATTCGTCCTGTAAAGAACTTCCGTGATTTTATGGTGCTTCCACTTCCCTAAACTTTTCATTAAAAAACAGTAACTTAGTAACCAGCTCAGCTCATCACTTACTATGACACCATAATGTGAGGTAATTTACAACACTGAAGCTTTGGCTCAGCAGTCGACCTTGTTTCAGCAGAGAATACACATCTAGATGTGCTAAATGTAGTTGATTATCCCTAACTATCAGGCAGTGTTTGATTTGCATGCAGGTTCAGAGACTAATATTAACCACTGCATCTTGAATGATATCTCTGAAAATCTCAGTCACACTGCTTATTCAATCACCTTTCAAAATATCTTTGTGTTTATGTTCATTGTCTCATTCTGAAAGTTTCCTAAGTCAGGAGCAGCCTGTGGGTGTGCCTGTTACAAAAATATTTTAATAAATGGGAGACAAGGGTCAGTCAATTAAATTTAAGAACAGCAGGAATAAACAGCTCCTCATAAACTCGGAGCATTCTTCGGCTCAAACACTTGACTATCAGATCCAGGGAGGCATTGGGTGGGCAATTATAACACAAAAATAACATCCTATTTAACAATTTTAATGGCATTGTTATTAATGAAGATTTTCTGTACTAATTTGGGCCATGTTCAGATGGCTGGACTTGTAACAATTGCCATACTGTGATTAGGTTTTAGCATTTTTTGTTCGGTTAACAATAAATTCTTGGTACTCCCTCTCCTACATATAGTGCAGTCCTTCTTTGCCGTAGTAACAACTTGTAACTTTGTACATCTCAGTTTATTTTACTGTAGTCTAAAAGCTCAAATAAAGCACATGTAAAAATGTTTTAAGTTTTGTGCATAGATATCAGAAAAACTGACAGTCCAAAGTTGCAGCCCTATTAGATATGATATGACAGGAAAAACATTAAGAACACAAACAACTGTGCCGTATCTACTGAAGTGAGGGGGGGAAAGAGATTAAACTAACTGCCTTGAAAGAATGCAATAAAACAAAATTACGAGTTCCTAGTGCTTATCCAGAGCTGCGTTGTTGCCTCCTTGTGCTTTAATATACGATAGAGGCAAAATGTGACTTGCTGATGCTTTTTCACCTATGTCTTTTATCTTTTAATTCTTATTAAATATATTATTAAATGGCCTTTTTCAATTCAAGGCCAGTTTAAGAAATTTTTTGCTAATTATGATCTTGCCTATCTTTTCATACATAACAGGATGAAAAGCCCCAATTATGTTTTCCACAATCAAAAACCAGAAGGACTAAGTTAGGTATGAAATTTGGGGTGCAAGGAGCAGAAGGCCTCTTTTAGAATTTGCAAAAGTGTAACCTTTTTGAGATGGTTGGCTGGATCTCGTTTGGCTTTGGTAGGACCATGTGAGCACACACCAGCAGCTTGATATCTGCTTAGGGCACAAATCAGACCTCTCTACCCTGCATGTTTATGTGTCTTTTCAGGGGCTAACATCAAAAATCAGGATGGAGGAAAGACTTGCCTTCAGACGAGCACCTGGGACACTGGTTTCACAGAGCTCCAGCTTTAGATGTACCCAGTGTGAAGAAGAACAGGCATCTGAAATGCCCGGCACATTGGGAAACAACTATTTCAGTTTCAGCACGGGCTATTCTGAGCAATCATTTCAGAGATCTGGATCTTTGCTACTTACAGGATGTGTGGAGCCATTAACAACCACCTTCCCTGCAATGTGAGCAAAGGCAAAGAACTTACCCTGATACCTTCCAGAATTCCTGCAGCAGCTTAAGAAACCAGCTGAAGAAATGGGTAAGAAGAGAGGGAATTTCTGTTGATTAACTTGTAGCTCGGTGAGAGCTGGAGATGGACAATCCTGCTCCCAACTAAATCTAGAGTCCTCTTATCCATGCAAAGAGAGATCAATCTAATGGCTGTGGCATCTCATCATGCTCTCTTCGTTAACATATGAGATCACACACCAAGTGAAGAAGCACTAATTTGGAACATAGAAGAAGAGGTTATTTTCTAACTGGAAGAAGAGAGAAGAAAAATGAACCCACAACTTCCTTCTTACAAGACACTCTCTTTCTAGCAGCTCACTATCCAGCTTTTCCTTCTGCCTTCCTCCAGTTTTTTCCTACTTCATTTTTTTTTCACATAAACACATTATGCATGGAACAGAAATTCTTTTGTACCTCTGGCTAACATTTTTTATACAATGAATTTCTATTTAAGTCATCAGGAATGTCATTAGGATAATAACTAACTAGGCAGTGAAAACTTTTCTTCTCCCTCTATTCAGCCTCCCCTCCCTCCCCTCCAAACCCATGCTGCTGCACAAGTGGAGGATGTTAATTATCTTTAACAAAAGGTACAAATCCTTCCAGTGAATACTAAAAAAACTACATGGCTTTAAATTAGCATGCTATGTTAACTCCTGCATACTAGTAAATTTATTTTAGCTTAGCAGATAGAGCAGACCTAGTTCAAAATACACGTACATGAAAGTCTTAGGCAAAAGCTGCACTGAGACACAGACCTATTTATAACCATTGATGAGTATAAAACACCAGCTGTGGAGTATAAGCTCTTCATTTTCTGCACCAGCTTTGTTGCTCCAAGCATGAGAGGAAGCTCAGACAGATTGCAGTACTTGGGAGTGGCTTATACCTGTACAAACACAGGTCTACTGAAGTTTAGTGGAAGATGTAAGAGAAAACCTGCATGGTGAATCAGTACTAATAGTGAAGACTGTCCGTTATCCTTTCTATTACCATGGAGTAAAGCATAACAGAAAGCCTACTTCTAGACTCCTTAAATGGAGATTGAGTTGGGTTCTAGTACAAAAGCAAAGCTTTGATAAAATTACTACTGGAATCAACTTACTTCCCTTTGGTCTCTGTGGATTCCACAGCACATCTGACATAGTCATTCTAATTTTGGGCTTAATTGTAGGTGGTAAAATCTGTGATGGCTATTTAACCATGCTATGGACTGACTTAACTCAATTTACTTATATCAAGTTAGGTCTTATAACAACTTATCTGGGATTTGTCATATTCCTATTTTCATTCCCATGCAACACTGAAAACCTTAGCACAGATGGTTCATCTTTATAATACTGTAATTTAATGTGTATTATCTCAGATGTTTTGGCAGTTCTGGATTGTCTGAGGAGATTTTTCTGGCAAAAAAACCTCAAGCTGGTACAATATTGTGATGAAAAGGAAGCAATTATGATGTTTATTTCTGATATATTTCAATCTTAATTCATGTGCAGGTACATATTTTTCTCACTGAAGAAAGTAAACTGCTAAGAAAAACAACCTCAGAGCAAACAATCCATATCTATCTGCCTGTATCTAACAAGCTGTAAACCTTTGCTTTGGGTAAATGCTACTACCTCTTCATACTACGACAGAGTAACATGTAGTGGAACATAAAAATCAGGGAGAGAAGCTGTGCCTAGAGGCTGTGTGTAAGTCATCTACATCCATCCCAACTCAGATCTAATAAAACCTTAAATTATACTGCTATTATATTTTGAGTTTAACAAAAATAACTGATGAAATCCAGATGTATAGTATATCATTACAAGTTGAAATTTCTTTTAAAATCAACTATAATTCCTTGCAGTTCTAAATGCAGCACCATGTGATGGCAGTTCGTGTACAGTGGCTCAAAGGGAGTAAGGAGAAGAGATTGCAGCTGTCGGGGCAAATTTCTAGATTTGAACATATTTGTGGTTACATATGCTGGCACCCAGACAAGAGATTGACAACTTCATGTTAACAGGCTTCTTGTAAGAGGCAAATAAACACTGATCAATTTGTCTATAAAGAAAACACAGGACAGAAATCGATTTTCATGTGAGTTGGAACTAATTTTTAGAGTACCTTTTATTACTAAATACAATGGATTTTTTTTTTGGCTACAGGAAGGCCGTTCATCTTGCTTCTAGAAAATCCCAACCTGGTCTCAAATAATTTGAAGTGATGTAAGTGAGAGTTAACAAAAGGAAGTATAGAAATATTCAAAGGTCCCCAAATTAGCAATTCATAAAATAGAGTCCTGATCTTTTATTGTAGTAAAGGGGTTTTTGAGACACGTATATTATATGGTCATTCTGTAAACGTGTCTAGTAAGAGCCAAATAAATGGAAATCAATTAAAAAGGAAATCAACCCTAATCCAATAAATAAGTATGTCAAACATTCCAATTGAATAAAATTCTACAAAGCCTACCAGTCCACCCAGTCCATTCCCAGTCAATCTGCCTAAGAGGGCACTTCTGGCTGGAGGAATAGTTGCTAAGAAAAAGTCAAAATCTTCTAAAGATGAACACACTAGATTGTTCAGCATGTTGTTGTGATCTGCCTGCTTCCTCAGCTGAATGAGGGAAGTAAACCATACAAATTCCAACACAACCTGTCTGCCTGACACATTTTTGAAGTTGAAGCAATGGAGTCATGATCACAAGTACAGGAAGAACAGGAGGTCATGCCATAGGCTCATGAGTCAGTAGATCCATAAGTGGTCCAAAGACAAGGTCTGTGCTCAAACAAAGGACCAAGGAAAAACCAGCATGCTTCTCATGTTTGTCCTTTTTTATGATTCAGGCTTGACAAAATAAAATTTACATAGTGGAATAAATGTTATGTAAATTGAGCTTAATCCATCTAAGGCTTCTCTAAAAAAATCCATAAAAAGAAAAGATGCAGGGAATATATAACTTATCTGGACTAGGCAAAAATTCCACCTCAGCAGGGCTTTGCAGCACACCTAGGTGCTATGCAGTTGTCAGAAAAATTAGTGAAATAGAGCCTGAGAGGTAGGCAATGAATTGTTTGCAGGAAAAAAGTTTGGGTTTTGTGCTCAGCACTATAGGAATAGGTGCATGTTACGCAGGTCAGAATGCTGAAGGTGTAACACCTGAACATTCCTACTTACCTCTGGGAAAGCGCAAAGTCGCAAGCATCTGCCAGCTGCAAAATATTTACACCATGCCTTCATTTGTTTAACCCCTTGGGAGTTGTAGTGCTGCCCTCAAAAGGCCTAGTAAAGAAAAAAATCCTACAAGAGGATTCTGCTGTTACAGATAGTAAAGAATTTGAAGATAGGTTAGTTAGGATAAGTTAGAGTTCCTTTTGTTGTCTGTTAAGCTACTCAAGCACTTCCAGGGAAATTTGGGTGATATGGTATAGGAAGACATTGTCTCTATTCTCTGCACAATAAATTAATTCATGGGTGCCCTTTCACACAGAAGTTACTGCCAACACCAGAGGAATAAGTCTCGGCAGGCAGCACAATGTGTCAATACAGCAGAGGTTTGGGAAGCTAAGGACAGACACTCAGCTTCTCATAATTTGATAACTCAATTCTTTGGGGTGAAGTTAACAACATCACAATTATTGATAATAGTTCTGATTTGTCTAGCTTGCCATTTAAATGTCTTAACAGAGAGCACATTCCCTTCTCAGGATTTGGCCATTGCTCACATGCTCAGAGAGTGGTACCAGCTCAGGTGCTAAATGTGTGCTCAGTAACACATGTATTGCAAGAGCTGAATGCTCCGATATGTTCAATCAAACACAAACACGCTCACACTCCATGAAGCTGCAGGAGAAGGATTTCTCACAAAACACAGTGAAATCCACTTTTAATCTCAGGCGTAAATCTGGAAAACAGTTTATGCTTGTTCTTGTATTTATGGAGAGTGGTCTCACTGAAATCAGTACGATAAATGGGTCCATAAATCTTTAGAACAAAATAACCAAGGAGAGGAAAAGAAACATTACACTTTCCTGGCAATTGATTTTCTCAATCCAAGCAACTGTCACTCAAAATGGGCATCAGACCCTCTCACCCCTAATCCAGTGCTACAGCCATTCTCATTGCTTTCCCACCTAAGACAAATGACAAGGAGTTTATCTCCCAAGGATCTCATACAAAATAAAACAAAACCAATCTGCAAAGGGTATGATCATTTTACTTGTAGCACTGTATTTTTCTCAGCTGAGAATCATGCTTAACCTGAAACACCTGAATGATCAATATCTTATTGCTTTAACATGTTGACAATAGGCAATCAGCCAGTTCACGCCTCCAAAATCTATTTTCGGTTTGTTTCCTTCTAAATTTTTGACCTGATCTGAGAATAGATGAACTTCTTTGTGAAGTTTTTCTCTAACTGTCCAGACTCTGGGAACCCTGACTGGCCCTGTCCAGCCCTGGAGATCCCCCGGCTTATCCACAGCTCAAGACTCATATCAACCACCCAGGGCCATCAACCCCTCTCCCCACCTTAGCTGCACTCACATGCCAGGTGGATCCTGGCTTGATTTTGGCCCTGCATCACCCCTACGGGATCACTGGGGCTGAGGCTGCCTCACCTACTTCTCCCCTTTCTTGTGGCTGTCTTGTTGCTGGAATAAGGATGGGGGGAGAGACCCTGGCTGCCAAACCCTCCCAGACCCCACATGGTTCCCCCAGCTTTCCGGTGCCAGGGAGTTGCCAGACATCATGGCACCTTGGCACTGGTTATATTTCAACAACATCAGAGAACTCTAATACTAACTTCTAATTGCTTTATGGGTTTAATGGGGTTTTTTACTGAATGGAGTTAACAGCAAACTCATCAGTTATTGATGGTTTGGCTTTTATGTCTCTACATTACTGCTTCCTTCTGATGCCCGTATCCAGCAACTAGAGTGGTATCTTCAAAAGTCCTGGACTGATGCCGGAATCAAACTCTCAGAAAACAATCCAACACTTTCTTTATTCAAATATGCAGCATGTTCAGGTCCCTGTCCTTCAGCATAAGAACCTGAACCATCCAAAAACCGTGGATCCTACAGCGTAAGACAAGACCATGGATCCTTCAGCTAGCAATAGGATGTTTCTGCTTTGGGAGTTTATGTTGACTTGAAGAACAGATGTGACCAAGTTTATGGCAGTGATAATAATATCTGAGTATTGTATCACCAGACTATGCAAGTGATTTTTGTCCATTTTCTTTTATACAAAGAAAAAACCTCATATTTGCAGAGTAAATGCCTTTAATTTTTCAGAAGATTCTACTTTCCACTGAATATATACTTTAAAGAAAGAAAGATAGAAAAAAATACTGCAGATGGGCGTGTCATGAATTCCAAGAAGGGCAGAACCATTACTTCAGTTCAACAATCGACACTTGCATGTTATGAGGGAATGCCCTCATTACAAAACTTGTCTATAATTAAAAGCTTTACATAGGAAACCTCTAAAATACATCACCACTTTTATTCTGTGCTACGTATCACACAGTAGTTTGAATTTCGATGCAAGTGCCTTGGCAATTAAGTTTGCAGTACACTATGTGCATTAGTTTCTCCAAATTCTTATTTTCTTAAAGATATCTGTAATTCATAAATCCATTTAAACCAATTCTTAAAAAAATCCTAATGTTTATTTCTTATGGGTTTGGAAAATGTGTCACAGTACATAACAACTTCCTATTTCTTGTGATTAAAGATTATTTAGGCATAAGATACAAGTTAATGATGAAGTTTTATTTCCCTGATCTATGATAAGAATAAGTGTCGAAGTAAAATTAATTCACCTTGTTGTGATCTGTGACAATGAAACTCCATTTTAAATTTTGAAATAATAAGACATCATTTCTCCCTTCCTAGTTTAGTCCTAAAAGATGGCATTTGCTTAGTAGAAAAAGGTTTATTTTAAATTCAAAACTTTTTTGTTCTCCTATCGTCAGGTTACCTGAAAGAATTCTACAAATTTGTGCCTGACCTGATCAGTCTCCTGCCAGATGTGATTCCTTCTGCTTTCTCAGCAACACCACTGACATTGCTTTATAGTGGCACTGTCTGCGGATGTGTTTCATTGCTTTGTTTAATCAGATTGAAATATAGTATTATCTTTCTGCTACATAAAGGATTTTTACAGAAATGAAAATCTGACACTAAGCTCAATTTAGAGGTTTGGGTTTTTCTAGAAAGTGTTTAATAAATCACCAAAGATGTTTCAACCATATCCCCAAAAATAATCATTTTCCACATAGGAATGAGCTTACAAATACAGCTTGTTATTCAGGATCTGCTAGGGCTCAAATGAGAAAGTCATCTTTTGCCAAGAATCAAAGAGCGACATATTTTTTCCATTTTGTTTGGGTTTTCTTGGTGCAGTGCTATCTGTTTCTGATTTAGGAATGACACGGACAAACAAATTGTCCTTATCAAGGTACTTGAATATAATTTTAAGTATTTTATGTTGTATTTCAAGTAACATGTCTGAAACGTGTGAGAGCATGATATATTTTGAGGTTAAGGTTAAATTTTAACAAGTTGAATCAGTTTCTGAAGACGTGATACATTAATTTATTATTACCAGCAATTTGCAATAATTGTGTTAATACTCACCTGTAAATTAAAGGGGCAGTCTCTCTTGTGGCCAGTGCACTGAACCAATTGGCTCTTGAGAGATCTGAACTAAATTTGTCCATCATTTGAGGAAGTCTGGTGTTTTTTCATGACCAAGAAACATGATTATGTGAAAAACTTTCCGTGGCAAACTGATGTTAACAGGACACTGAAGCAGTTCCCTCATGCCCACTTTTTCAACAGAAAGGTATTTTTGCTAATTGTTAGTGCTGCCACTGACACTTAGGGAAGCACATCTCTAAGACATCCTCAGTGGCAGAGCTTAAGGACCTGTGGAAGGAAGACAATGCAGCTGTGAAGACTTTGTTGGGTGAAAAAATATATTTCTCTTATGTACTGCCCCTCCATTCTTAGGCTGGTGCGGTTTTTTAGAGCTTAGATTGCACTCAGAAAACTGATTCTTCGGCATGAATACGCAATGCTACAAGTTTCTCTTGGCTTGCTTCATTTTATTGGTGGTAAAATGCATGCCACAGACTCTCTCTGCCATTTCAGGGAAGTGGCTGAGCTATATTCTCCGGGTTGTGCTTTGCCCATCTTCGTCTTAGTGGAATTAAAACCAGCACTGTAAGAAAAGCCCATTTCATTGCAGACTGTGCCCGACCTGTTATCACCAGCTCCTGATAACATGTTAACACAGTTACAAGACTTTTGGAAGGTTCTAGGTTTGGCAAAATAAGGTGTCTTCTGTCGGCAATATCTTTTTTCTGACATAAACTAAATACCTCTAAAATGTCACACTTCTATTTTTCGGAAAAAAATAATATTATCTATCAGCACATTATCAATTGTGAATGATCGTAATGTGCCTCAAACTCAGCTGGAGACTCAGGATGGTAACAATAGATGTATTTTGACAGAAAAGAGAATAATAAATTGCAGGTCTGTGTGAGCATTATTCAGTACTTCTATTATGGGGGTAAAATAATGGGTATGTTTCTTTTTGGGAATGAGACTCCTAATGAATCAGACATCTTGACAGAAAGACACTTAGCAAAAATAAATGTAACTACAACACATCATTAAAGTAAAAGTATCTTTACTATTAATATACAAATGGTGAAGAGTGACAAATAATTGATATACTTTAAGCCATACTTTCAATGTCTTTCATAAATACAAAACCAGCATCTGCGATATTACTTCTTTTTACAGTATAGAGATATATATATATACACAGCATTTCATAGGGACATAAAATTCTGAAACAATAAACAAACTAGCTCCAGTGGTAGCTAACTTATCAATATATAATTCAGGTGGCAGATATCGCAAGTGGGCTGTTGACAACATGTGGAATAACAAAAACAATACATGGTATGCTTTAGCTCATACTGTACACAGCATACAAACACGTACCGAGTGCTCATTGTAGCAGGAAAGCTTTTTTTTTCCCTTTTGAAACATTGTCTAAGTAGTTTGAAATTCTTAGTGAGAACTCTACACCACGAGCAATAAAATTATCTTCTGGGGGATCTGACTCCTTTATGTATTTGTCATTGATCTGTAGAGACTCTGAGGGTTTGTCTTGCCTTCCTCCAACCCTGCATTTTACATCTGAAGAACCGAAGCCTAATTACATGGGAGAGTTAAAGGATGCGGCAGGGTTAATGTCTCCTCCGCTCTGGTTTTCAAGACTCTCATTACCCTGCCTTTTGGCAGTGCCCTTCAGCAGCCTCTCTTGCTTCATTTGCTCCCCATTTCCCTTGTCAAAGCTAAGGAGAGATGCTCCCAGTATGCGAGCCCTCTCCTGGCTCACTCTTTGGCGCCTGTTCTCTCTGGCAGTCGCTTTCCTGAGCCCTGTCGGCACTGCACCTGGTCGCCTCGCCCGCTCCCCATCTCACCTGTCTGTGACTTAAAAGCTGCCAATACAAATTTGGCAATAAATATTTATTTCATTTCTCTGGGCTAAAAATGGCCAATATTCAAGTTTGAAAGTCAAACATTATGAGGCTCTCAATGCCTCTTAAGAGAAAAGATAGACTGGTCAACTGAGAATTCTCAGAACCTGATCCAAAGCCAAATTCATAAGGCTTATTTTGGCTCAGGTCCAAGTAAATTGATATAAGAACACATTTATATGTGCAGTAGAAATACTGAAGATCACTTAAAACTTACAGAACTGCTGTCAAGTGGACAGGACACTTCAGGAACTCATGAAAAAAAAACTGAAAAAGGGGTGGATAGCTTTCTAAAAAGATTTATTTAACCATGGTAGCTTTTAATCTATCAGAAAGATTATCTGAAGCTAAACAAGGGATTTAAGAAGAGGCATTATTTACTTAGAATGTTTTCATCTTCACCTAAAGAAGCATCATAATCACAATGAATTATTTAAAGAGTTGTTTTATTTCTGGGCATATAGTAACGTATGGGATAAAACTGTCATCGGATATTCTATCACCATTTCCTGATCAGTGAAAACTCCTGATAGAAAAACCTCCTCTGTGCAAAATGTCAGCAGGAGCCTGGCAGGATATGTAAGTTCCATTTACACCTGGAAATCTTATTCACAAAAGCAATTCGATCAGCTGAGGACGTGCAGAGCCTTGCTGAGAAGGATGAATGAAATCCAGGTGCTGCTGGAGTCAGTTTGTGTCTTAAAGCCCAGTGAATCCTGGATTTCACTGTGGCTCTTTGTGCAGCACTTGTAGCACCCCTCCATAGATCAATTTGCAAGAGGTCTTGAGCTTTCTCTGGTCCTTTTGGTGGTCCTTTAATCAGGAGTGAATATCATCCAACAGACACAACTATTCTACAAAGATGTTACCTCCTACAACAGCTTACACAGCAATGGTGAAGCTGTAAACGACTGTGAAATGAACATTCACTCCAGTTTTACTCCAGAGGTAAAATGGTGGGAAGATGCTCCATAATCATCTTTTAGATTTGAGAAAAGATTTTAATGTTTTAGGTCTAAGCACTTAAATAGAACTAAGGACAATTTCTATCTGACTCTTCAACTTGAGAAATTGGTCAAAACACCCCTACACATTCGCCACATGCTTCATCTATTTGAAACTTTACAGCAGTAATACACCCACCATGACCCTCACTGGATTTGCGATTTCAATAGATATTTGCAAATTTTGTGTTTCAAATATTTACTTGAAAATAATATCTCCAGTTTAAATGAGATGAGTATTTAAGAATATTTGAGCAGAAAAGTATGTCACGATAAAGCTTTCAATTATTTTAAACAGGCTTTGTAGACAAATTATTGAAGATTTTTCTTTAATAAAGCAGAGTGGCATGCTATCAAAAGGCACAAATACATTTCCATTATCTGGTCTAGGAAACAGAAAAAATGACATGATGATTATACTACAGTTTGATGATTGGCACTTAAATAAATAATCAAAGTAATTGCCATCATAAAAAAAAGCCACTTTTTCGGGGGATGAACATCAATGCAGAGGCTGAAGACAGCAGCTGGAATTTACTACACCAGGGACTGATGTCGAACAGCCTGTGTGGATGATGGTCACGGTGTAACTATGTTGTATATATCTATGAAGAGAGAGAAAGTAGGCCCAATCCTGCAAGTTCTCCTACGAAAATACATCCATCTTCCCACTCACATCCACCCCACTGATGTCAGTGCGGTGCCATATAAGGGGTGGGTTCAACCACACAAAATTTCTTGCAAGACTGAGGCCTGAATAAATTAATCTTCGTCACATTAGGCATCAGCATCATCAGAATAGTAAATATTTCTGCAACCACAAAAAACATCTGAGAAGTCAAAAAAAGCAAATTAACAAACAAAACCAGTAAAAACCTCTCCAGGGTACATTTGATTACTAAATTGTAAAATATTCATTAAAACTTTGTTATTATTGTGGTAAATCTGAACACAGGCCTACTAAAAAAAATAATAAGGAGTTTTAAGTAATTTTACTTAATTGTACTCTTTTTTTTTTTTTTTTT
>VZRN01004181.1:372907-410053 GCA_013397935.1 Dasyornis broadbenti
TTTTTTTTTTTTTTGAAAAGAGATTGTCACTGCCACATTTTATATCAGTAATAATTTCAATGGCTCCCCTCCCACCCTGGTCCCTGGAGTATGTTAGTGTAACAATTCAGATTACTTTTACAAATAGTTATATTTTGTCAACTCTTCTGACATTTCATACTAACACTTAAAATTACTTTTAGACAGTAAAAGTGACATTTATACAGATATCTGGTTTTGTTTTGCTTTTGGTTTTTTTTTTTTTTTCTTTTTTTTTTAAGTCTAGAATAGGAAAAGAAAATAAACAAATGTTGTTATTCCAGTTCTACATATATCTTACAAATTATTATGCGTTGTCCCTCATTTGAAAATATTTGGAACTACTTGGAAATATCAGTTTTTCATCATTCTTTCATATTCAGAGCTTAGTTTTCTCCTGAACAGCACAGAGTCAAAGCACAAGAGATAACCCATTAATCCACAGACCACAAAGGTGTGCTTGGACAGTCCATCAGAAATTTAGAGCTGTTTTATTCTCAGCCCTCACACAGCCCAACTGTCAAGAGACATAACTGCAGGAAGAAATTAAATACTCCTGGAAACAGCTTTTGATTTATAATCCAATGTAGTGGGAAATGCTTTTGCTTCCAATATTGAAATAATTTTCCAATATATTTTGCTTCTAAGGAGTAGCACAGGCGCATTAGTAATAAATGTGCTGACAAGACCTCTTAAATCTTCCTTCACATTGTAATTAGAGGCCATAATAGGGGAAAAAAAAAAAAAAAGAAAAACCCCACCAATATAGAGCTGCTAGGCCATGTTTTTGTTTTGTTTTGTTTTGTTTTGTTTTGTTTTTTTGTGTAAGTCCAACTAAGAAGTACTAAAATTTGAAATGCATCTGCAGTTGAGCCTAGACAATGTTAGTTCTGCTACACTGTATAGGCACCTTCTTGTGGAAAGGATCAGGCTGGCTTCAGAAAAAGCACCATTTGCCTAGGGAAGATTGAATATGCGTGGCACCACCCAAATCTGTGATAGCAGGTAGAAGGGGAAACAATGTCTGCCACCTTCCTCCTCATCCTGGTAAAAAACATTGTGTGAGAGGGTGTTCAAGCCACACCAATCACATTATTCTCAACTGCTGGAATTTTCCAGGTTCCTTCTTTGTATTTTGATAGAAGGAGGAAGCCCAGCTGCAAATACATATGTTGTAGAAAGAATATATATCCATATATATAAACGAGACAGCTGGTTCTCCTAATTATAGGTTAGAGGCAGCCCTGCTCGCTGTGTACTTAGAAAGAATCAGGGCAGAAATCTGATAGACAAGCAGCTGTTTGGTACTATTGCCTGCTCAGTATTTGAGAGCAACATTGAGAACTCATAAAGCAATGTCTTCATCTTCTCTTCACCCAGAATTAGTGCCTCAGCAGTTAGAGAAACATTTCCAGCAATTTTCAATTGTTATCTTCCATGGCTTGCATCCCACATTGCTATCCCCTCTTACCCATATTTTTCACTTTGGTACTGATTTTGTGGGAACTTGGCCTCCTATCCTAGCCACATCAGCAGTATGCCTCTGCCCTCAACTCCTTGGTACATTGTAGGTATTTCCCAAAGTGAGGAAAAGTTGTAAAAAACCTAATAAAATAACTTGGTTTTGAAACATGAGAAAGATTTAAGAATTAGAGATATTGTCCTCAGCTCTTTCAAATGCACTTAAGCTCGGATTAACAAGAAGATTTTGTGACATTTTCCTCAAATTTAAGGAGAATGTAATGTAAAAGGGTCTACCACCTTCCTCCTCATTCTGGTAAAAATGCACTTTTACATTTCACTTTCAGTTTTACTGCACAAAAGTCAGCTAGTACAAACACTTCAAAAAATTAATTTAAATTTAGATATAGCATGGAGACAACACAATTTGCCGAGAAAACTACACTTAAACTTCAGGCATGACTTAGATGTGGAAAGATCACAACATACTCTACCATTTACTCCTGACAAGTAGAATTTTCCAGTCTAGTTTCTATATGGTTTATCTACTTCTTTCAAAGCAAGGTTTTGAAGAGTTTAGTAGGTGTGGATACACTATGCTGGAATGGAAATAAACAACATTGTTCCAGTTAGTGGCACCATTAAATAAATGATACTAAATATGAATGAATTTTGGATCAAATAAATCTGTTACATTTTCTGGTGGGGCATGTTGACCAGAAAAATAAAAAGGAATATCTTAAAGAAATCTTGGCATGAAAAAGAAAGTATTTGGTTGAATATAAGATTACATATAATATTGAATATGTGTTAATAACTTAAAATTGTTCCTAACTGCTTAGGAACCCCTTTCCATAGGGAAAAAGCCCCTTTCCATCTGTTCTTACATTGTACATGTTAAGACAAAGGGTATGAAATCACAAAGGAACAAGCCCTGCTTCAATAAGGCCAACTTTAATAGTGCATGTACTGATTTGGGGAGAAAATGTATTTACTTCACTAAACCACCATTTTATCCCTCAGCTAAATGGTTTGAAATAAGACAAAAATGAATACCCTGAATGTATAAATATGATGGGGAAAATATTGTAAGTTTTTAGTTGAAGATTATGATTTAAAAAGAGTTTTCTTTTTACACCTTTGCTGCATTTTAGTTCGCATGTAACTTCCAAAACTTTAATACAGAAAACCTGAAGCCCTGAAAACCCTGGAGCCTTTCAGAGTCACACTCATGTAGTTAGGATGAGGCCAATAGACTGCTGTGAAATATTTAGCCAATTTTATTTGAGTTTGTACATTGTGATTATCAGTTTTTTATTTTATCGAAGAACCCAGGAGAAACTGCAGTGGGACCTGGCTCTGTGTTTAAGAGGGTCTTTTTTCTTTTTGTTTGCCTCAAGTGATAACCACAGCTAGAATGACTGCTAAGTGTCATCCAGAGCTAAGGTCTTAGATATTATGCTGAGACTGGTTTAGCTGGGTGTTTTTTAAAGGCAACATAGACTTTCATTTTATTATAAATAGAAATAAATACATTATCATATGGCACTTTATGTACGTAGCCTGCACTGTAAGATCTGCAGAGGCCTGATGTGTTGTTTGTGGTTAGGGGTGCTATAGAATTTTTCTTCTAAATAGACACACTTTGTCATACAATAAATTACAGTTCTTATTCTTCAGATTTTTCAAATTTATACCATGGGACTTGGTGTCAGCAAAACTACATACTAAAACCATTAACAACAACAGAAAAAAAGAAATAGAAAGGAACTGTAGACAGGAACTGTTTCTTCATATGTACACATGTACTAACTATTCCAAGCTTAAGTTTCCCAAGAAATTAAGGTCAGCTGTAAAGTTTTGGTCACAGGATTACTTCAATCCAAATGCATTATCCAGACAGCTGTAGTTTATCTTTCTATGCTTTGCTATCATCTTCTTTTGACTGGATGATGTCATTAGCAACTTTGATTTCTATGGTTTCTGGATTTAAAGCTTCTTTGCCATTTTCTTCCTTTAGTGGCAGCTTCCTATCAGAAAAAAGAGGAATCATGGTAACACACAAATAACACAATCTGGAATTTAAGTCTATAACATATGTATGGCTTATACAGGTCACAGTGTAGAACAATAATTTTTTGAAAATATATGAGCACTGAGGTTCTTTGTTCTTAAAGAAATGCATATCAACTCTTTCAATTTCTATAATGCCACAAAAATCACATGATAAGAATATTGCTTCTGCCCAAAATGCAGTTCTTCAATAACACAAAGGAAAAAATAGAATGTCAAATTACTTGACCCAAGACAGTACAGAGACATGTGTTGCTTAAGATACTGTGAAACACTTACAGTCAAGCTTTTTGCTGAATCTTATTTTATTTCTTTTCTAAATGTAAATTCAATTGTATACAAAAGAACACAGCTATAATTGGAGATTATGCCAAGACATAGATAAAGAACTTCTTATAGAGCAAGGAGGTAATGAAAGTTATTTTTTAGAAACTTCTACAATTTAACTTCCATGGATCACACAGTATAGTTTCATTAATAACTCACAGCTCTTCTAAGGCTTAGTGAAAACCCTGAAGATTTGGCATAAGAGTCCCCACCCTCTTGAATGTGATCTCATTCAAAAAGGTCTTGAAAATCATTGATTCCCTACTGCCAGTAATTAGCTGTCAAAAATATAGCTGTCAAAAAGATGCATGGTTTACGGAGATGTTCCTGTAATAATGTCTCCTGGGCATAATAGCTGTTAATCGTGATTCCTGTTTGGGTTTGCTTTCTGGTTTTTAACTAGGAAATAGTATGCATATGTCTTTTTTATTCATAATAACTGTTAAATGTTTCAGTAAATTTCCACTTTGATTGCTTTGATGTCCCAAAGAGCAATACAGTGTTCAAAACCTGTCTGAGGAATCTCACAGGAATGCCTTGTAATAACAGTGTTTAATAACAGCAAATAAAACAATACCTGAATTCCCAACCTTATGAAATTTAAGTTGTCTGAAATGAACTAAGAAAGATGCTGTTTATCCAGAGGTTAAACAATGAGCACAACCTGTATCTGAGAGAAATCAAAGAGAAGACTAACTTGTTCTAGTACAGTAAAATACAAGGGATATATTATCAGATGTCTGGCTCTGAGCACAGAGGGACGTCTCTACTAATTGTCTGTTTCTCATGGCACACCCAAAGGAAACAGATTTCAGCTCACAGCAAGATGCCTGAAAGAATGGAAACAACAGAATCAACACAAATCTATTTTTAACAGAAGGTAAAACACTGGGGCAGAGGAAGAGCAGCTCATGCGATGCATTTTAGATTAGAAGGCATGTGTGTCAAAGACCCGATAAGGCAAAGCACCTAAACTAGTACTAAAACAAACAAAAAAAGACCTAATTTAATCTAGTTTTAAGAAAGGCAGAGTGATTTCTCAGAAGACAGTGCTGGAAAGGAGGAAACAGTCAGAGTAAAAACTGGAATATAGTAAAAGTATAAGTATATAAGTATAGTATATAAGTATATATACTTTATAAGTAAAAATAGAATATACTCTGTGGAAATTTAAATAAATTGATTTAATTGGATTAAGACCATGTTACACATTATTTGAAACAGGAAAATTTGCTAGAACCCTGTTAAAGGATACTGGACATCATTGAAATGCTAACAGTGTGATAAAATGTGAGAAAATTAGCCTTGCTTTACATGCAAGCATGGAGCAACAATCCTACAAAAGGTACATGCAAGTAAAAAATTTTACTCATCAAAACTTTCCTCATCACAAAGTCCATGCACCATATTGAACATTATTGTATTTAAAAACTTGTGTTTTGTTTTTTTTTTTTTTAACAGGATGGGATTTATGAGTGCAGTTATCATTGGATATTGTTCTTTTTCCTTATGACAACATTTCTGTTATTTTGGACTTTTTGTTTTCATTTGCTTTAAATACATGTTTAATCTCTATTCATAGATTCAATCATTTTCCTCTTTCAATTAACTAATTCAGGTTTAGAAGTTCTAATTATACCAGTTTTTCTACACCTAATTTTTCTTTAGCTATATCTCTTTAAAAGAATTTTATATTTTTAGCTGGGCAGACTAATCCTTTCAAATGTTTATTCATTTTATAAAAAAAGGTTGGGTTTTCTTTTAACATCCAACAAAAACCCAGCAAAAGATTCTTTCACTTTAATCAGATTTTGGCTGCTATCAATCATTAATAATATTTACTTCCTCTAGCACTGCCTGTGGCCTAACTTTAACAGTCTGCTGATATTAGCCATACAAAACTTTAACTAAAATATTTACTTTTTTATTTTATAGGAAAATGGCTGCTAGCCATTTTGATAAGAGAATTCACCCAGCTTCATTAACACTACAAAAAACTCAACCAATACTAGAAACACATTAACGTCAGACTAGGAATATAATAATTATAATACCACATTGTATGTGGTATTTTAATCATATTACAAAAGCTTAAATTGATTTCCTGCCAGCATGATTAAAACTTGTTGATTTGCAGGTAAAAGTGCTCTGAGCTAATCAGTCACACATGGATTCCAAACATGGCTTTGACAAGGATCATCTGAGATAAGGTAAAAAATAGTTTGCCAAATACCATACTGAGCAATATAATAAAGACTATTGTAAGGGGAAGTAATCTCTTTACTAATTAGTTGCCACAACTTCTTAAATTGCATATGAAATTCTGAGTGTAATTTGCCATTATTCAAAATAATTTAATTATTAAAAATATTTCATATAATTTAACCTCAAGGCTTATCTTTTAGACCTTAAGACTGCCAGAATTAGTCATAATACCACCTTGTTTCATTTCCTGCCTGAAATGTCCTTGAAACTTTTCTTTCTGCAAGCTAAGCTCTTCCCTCCAATATCCCTGCTGGTCATCCTCACCCTGCCCAGCATGTGTCTTTCTGGCTATTATTGACAATGTGTTTTTGTGTTGTTCCTACTGAGAGACTTCTACTCCACTGCATCTTCTGTTTGTGCACCTCGCTCATACTTTATATCGCTTCTCTGTTCCACTGGGTGTGACCTGTGACTGAGTCAAAGATCTTTCCATGTTGCCCTGGTACCAATGGCCCTGCAGGTATCCCAACTGCACCATCTCTTTTCATCTTTAGTTTCCCAAGTGACGCTGTCCCAAATCTTTAGCTGACTTCTGCCCAGCTGTGCCTTGTACTGCTACTGCCTTTTGCCATTGGTTGTGAGGGAAGGAATTACCAAGAAGGAAACTGTCATCATTATTAATATCTCTTAGCAGTCCTATTTTTCCAAAGACATAAAGCCCATCAAAATCCTTATCAGTTGTTCCTGAGTTAGTTTTTTTGGGGTTTTTTGTTGGTGGTTTTTTTTTTTTCTTTCATGACAGTGGGGACTGATTCTTTCCCCCTGCCCTAAGATAATAAAATATTTTTGATTTTAACTTTCTCATATTTCACTCCTGTCAGCTAATGATTGTGACATGCAGAAAGAACTGAATTGGCTCTTTCCTGGTATCATGTCCCTTCCTAGATGCATCTCATTTGCAAGATCTGGTGCTACAAATAGTCTTGAAATATGAACAAACATGGACCTGGTGCTTTACCCACTAATATATCCAAGGACTGCTGGACTTGTACAGTGTTTACAAATACATTCCCCTGACTCTTAACTATGGGCTCTCCACCATGCCCCTGATTATAAATTCTAATATGAAGACCAAATGTATCAGTAGTCACTCAACAGATTCCATAATTATTTAATTAACACAAGTTCAAATTCTGTGTGCATAACTTCTTCAAAAAACTATGCAGCTTAATGTGCAGCTACTTAACACACTCCCTATTTACTTCAAATATCAATGGCAGCTGGTAACAAACCTGTTTTTTTTAATTAAAAGTTCTGGGGTTTATGGTTTTACATAACAGCAAAAAAGGAAATTTCTTTGTATTTTCAGAAAAGAAAAAGACTTTTATAAGAACACCCACTCCTTTTAAAGAACAACTGTGATGCCATCGTATTATCAACAGGTGAGTTTATATATTTACTACATAATTATGTTCATAACCTTGACAGCTTTAGGATGTCATGAGGTAGGAGATCTTCTCAGCACATGAGAAATTATGGGCTCAAAGCAAAGAAAACTTGGAGGTTTCTTTAGGAATTTTTTCCCTGGGCCCCATTACTCAGAAAGCAGCCAGAGCTTGTGAACATGGGTGAGAACTGCTGTGGCTTCTGTACTGAGAGAAGGTTGCAGGGACATGAAGGAGGCATGAGGAAATGGGGCAAAGAGGCTGCTCTTCAGCACAATTAATCCAATTACACTTTGTGTACTTAAATATTGAGCTAAGCTCTCTTTTAAATGTATGAAATCAGGAAGCAGCCACTCCACTGAAGAGCTGAGTTTCCAGAGCACAGGATCCCATCTTCAGGATGTGTGAGACTCAATCTAAGGTCATTCCTGAGAGTTAAGAGATTGTTCCCACAGAGTAGTTAATAAGTGTTGCGTAGGTGCTAAAGATCAGGTGCAATCAAGTTAAAAAATCCTTGTACGGCTACGCTCAGGCAGTGTATGTGAAGTACCATGATTTAGATCGATTATCGTAAAAACCAAGCCAATCAAACAAACTGCACACTCACACACTGCACTGCCACAGCAGACCACTCTGGTGATGCTGTGTATCTCCCCTTAGAGTGTGGGAAGTCCAGTCTGTCCACACAGCCAAGAGCAGTTTTTGTGAAACTCCAGGGAATATCAGGCTACTTACTCTGGTTCTGTGAGGGGAGTTGTCTCATTTGGCTCATTTACTGGACTCCCATCTTCATGGTTGGTAATTCTTTCATCCTCTGTTCTCATTTCCACTATTGGCTCCTTTGATCCATCTTTCCTAAAAATTATTAAAAGAGCCTTAGTCTCTTATCATCACATTAACTACATACATTGAACATAACAAATTACTAAGATCTCTTCACTCAAAAGTTGGCAAAGAAAAGGCAGAACTAATTATCAGTGACTAACACCACCAAGA
The DNA here is from genome assembly GCA_013397935.1 of Dasyornis broadbenti. Lineage (NCBI taxonomy): Eukaryota > Metazoa > Chordata > Aves > Passeriformes > Dasyornithidae > Dasyornis > Dasyornis broadbenti. The sequence continues at coordinate 381,433 of VZRN01004181.1, forward strand.
CACATTTAACAGCATGTTCCCAATTCCTTGAAGTCTTCAAAGCATCCTGTATCCATGGTTACTTCCCTAACTCTGTAAACATGAATTAGCATCTCAAAAGAGCATTTTGTTTATGACTAATAATAAGGCGGCAGCTTCTTCATGGGCATAGATGTAAACTTCCCTAACCTAGTATAATTAAGATAGGACTTGGCGCCTAGTTATACTTGAACTTTTCTGGCAGTATTGAAGAGCCATTATATGAGCATATACACCACAAAAGTGTGCTTTAATCTCCCGAGATTGTGACAACCCCAGCTGCCAGTGATGCAAAGAGCCCTCGTGTAGTAAAAATCTAAACCCTTCTCATCCAGTCCAATGCTCCTGCAATTAGCAGGGACATCTTCAACCAAATCAGGTTCCTCAGAGCTTCACTCAACCTGACCTTGAAGGTTCCCAGCAATGGGACACCTACTCCCCCTCTGGGCAAATTGTCTCACTATCCTCATGGTAAAACAGATCTTCCTCATATCCAATCTAAATCTACCCTCCTTCACTTCAAAACCATTACCCCTTGTCCTCGTATAAAGTCTGTCCCCATCTTTTTGATAAACCCCCTTTAAAAAGATTGCAGAAACATCTTCCTAGAGCCTTCACTTCTCCAGGCTGAGCAGCCCCAATTATCTCAGCCTGACCCCCTAGAGAGGTGCTCCATCCCTCTGGTCATCTTTGTGGCCTCTTCTGGACTACCTCCAACAGGTCCATGTGTTTCCTTTACCAAAGACTGCTGAGCTGAGTGCAGCACTCCGGGTGAGGTCTCACTGGAGTAGAGGGGCAGAATCACCTCTCCTGAATTTCTGGCCCTGCTGTTTTTAATGTAGCTTGGAACACCTTTGGCTTTCTGGGACATAAGCACACATTGTTGGCTCATGTCCAGCTTTTCATGACCCAGAGTCCCAAGTCCTTCTCTACAGCGCTGCTGTCAGGAAAATGGACATGATATGGAAATATCTGTTCACTGCTACAGAAGTATTAATACTTATTAATTAACAATAGTTACCAAAAGTATTAATTAGTTTGCATATAATTTTACTCTCAAAAAGTAGATCAGAGGATACCCAAGACAAATATATTTCCAAAAACAAAACCTCTTTTGATGCAAATATTTTATTCCTATATCCCGGAACTGCATCAGCTGCAGTCTACAAACAGAAGGTGAGTTACAGACAAACAATTACTTTTATATTTAACATAAATTATTCTCTAATTCATATCTCACATTTTCATAGTTTCTGCAAGATAATGGATGAAACAAGCTTTTGCAACAGGAAGTATCAGGAAAACTCTGCCGTTCTCTGATAGGATAGTCTTTGTAGGTTAATAAGAATGTAGCCCTGATACAGAAATTGTGTGAAAAAGAATTAATGGGTAGAAGTCTAAAAGATTCTGTCTATTAAAAAAACCCAACAAAACTGCATGTGCTTATTTATCTCTGCAAGTGACATTTAAGATACACAAATGGATACACAGCTCATTTTGGTGGATGATGCACTTAACTTTCATGGCTACCTCATATCTAGGAGAAGATTAGGGATCTAAGTTGGACTGGTGGAGGGATTGATAAATTCTTCCTGGTTTGTTGTTACATCTACAGTCTTACAACCCTTATTGCATGACAAAAAACCTAAAAAAGGTGTTATTTTTGACCAGTATTCACACACATTTACAGAAGGTACTACATTTTAAATTCTAAAGAAGGGAAAGTGATTTGTAGAAAATCCATTATGTCACGGGTGTCTGTGTGTATGCTACATGCATGGTATCATCAGCATTCATTACATATGGAACATAATTATTTACTATATATACATATATCCTACAATCAAAATGTAACCAAGAACCATATCATAAACCACCCAAAATTCCGGAATGCAAACTGGCATATTTAAAACAGGGAAATGTCAGTGTATTTCAGGGAATATTGGTTGCCATGATATGAATTCAAATGTTGACTCTTCAAGTCTGTCTTGAAATTTTAGTCTGACAGTTTATTAATGCAGAGAACAGGCTAAAATAAGAACTGTCCTAAATATTTTAAGATCTGACTGACTGAAGACCACTCTGACAAGGAAAGAAATATAATTAAATAACACAGTTGTTCATATAAAAAAAGGGCATCAGAAGTATTAGTATCAAGAGACCAGCTTGATGCTTTTTTGGGACAGCATGGAATGGCATTTGGGTATACAATGTTGATAAAAAGGTATAAAATGCTGTCAAGTGACATTTGCAGCTTTATCTCCCTAAGGTCTTCCCATTCAGGAGGGCCTGTACACCAATTCATACATGGTCACTCCTTGAATGGGAAATTAAAGCATAAAATGCTTTATAGGAAAGTGCTCAATAGGAAAGGACAGCTGAGTCAGAGCCAAAAGCTTCACATCTTGATTCTATTGATCTGGACAGGCAGGCTTCCTTCCCACGATAGAAAAACACTGATAGTCTTTCTCTCACTGTCAGATGTGGAATTAGGAAACAGCTATTTTATGGCATAACTTCTCTTCAGAACCATTAATTGATATAAATAGTCTGTGTTCGCTCACAACTGGTTTTGCTCTGCAGAGCCATTTCTGAAAGAGAACCTCTTTTAAGAACTCAACCAAGATGTGTAGTCAAGTTACCCAAGAAAGACGCAGCCTGAAGCCAAATAGCCAGAGTTAAACCCAAAAAAGGCACTTACAAAACCCCGCTACTGGCAGTGGAGATGCCTGCTACATCTGTGAATAATGAAGGCTGCAAGATCTACTGTGCTCTACAGGCATCTGGAGATGGGTGGGATCTAGGAAGCTGCTGGACGAGGAACTGGAAGGCCTGACTATTGGGAGAACCACATAGGAATTGGACCAGTAAAAGTTATTTAAACCATACACACACAGGATTCTCACAAATATTACAGTGTATGCCTAAGTTGTCTACCAGATGAACAGAATGAGGAAATTATGCCTTTTTTTCTAGTAAAAAAATGGAACTGTTTAAAATGAAGGACCATAAGCAATCTTCTCTCCAGTTTGCCTATTGAAAACTCAGTAAATGTCAGGTCTCTAAAGTGTGATTATTTTATGTAATCAGTACTTGAACTGCTTTGCCAGAGATCTCACTAACCACTCTACTAATTTAAGAGACCATATTTTCACATCAATGATCAGTTCATTCACATTTGTGTGATGGAGTAGCTACTACAGAAGAGTATTTGTGAGAACCAGGATTGTTTATTTCCCACTCATCTTCAGCAATCATTGACTGTTGCTGTGAAGAACAATCACACTCACCACATCCAACTCAGCACTCCTATTAAAAAAAAAAATCAACAATACCTTTCATTCCTAGTCTACAGACAAGAATCAAGATTTTCCATCAAGTGCTATATCTAAGAAGAAAAACTCTCTCATGGATTTTCTGTAATACTGTGTCCTTCACTCCTGGATTTACTGGCACTGTCACAACCATAGGCTGAGTTTTTGGGTTTTAGCAGCTCAAAGATGGATTTGCAGAAGAGGAGTTACAAAGATCTGTTACCTGTTTCTCATGAACCAAATATGTGTCTGTAACTAGTACTGAACTACAATTGATTTCCTTCATGTTAAGACAGACAAAGAGGTCATCCTAAACTGAGCTAGAGTTTTTGTGTCTCAGCTTTTCTTTTAAAAGCAATAAACAACTCTACAGACTTCAGAGCAACACTTTTCCAAGTAGTAGAACCATTTTATTAATTCCCTTTGCCACACCACAAAGTGGCCATGAAGTTAATATAAACTGGACAGCCAACTTTTTCTTTTAAGGGTGTTTCCAACACAGATGATTAATACTCACAAGTAAGCAGCTTTTCCTTCTTCCAGTTCTTTACTTTTTCCACTTGAACCACTCTTTTTCCCACAGATCCTCCTGGTGATGCACATGAGCAATCCGCATTGTCGTACAAAGAAGCAGCTAACATCAGTCACAACCAGGATTAACAAAAGGGCTGCCACTCCCAGGCCAATGACAGCACCAAGTCCAAGACCATTAAAAAGAGTGTCTTGAAGGAAAGAAAATTAACACTTATTAATAACATTAATCCTAAAATAGCATTTTCTAAGATGTTGGTCAGGAGACTAAAGGATGTTTAGGAATGAACCATTCTAAAATTATTAGAAATAAACAGTCTTGATGATTAAGCATATTTAGTACGTGATTAAAATGAAAAACCAAAACTCTTCTGCATAATATTCTCCCATTGCCAAAATTCCAATAAATTCACAGAGCATAAATGGCATTATTTAATAACAAATAATATCACATCTTAACATTCCATCACTGAGAGTATCAATAAGCAGCCTAAGGAAAACATTTTAAATGTTCAACATGAACGTCAATACAATTTGTCATTTTCTAAATTTCAAATATAATTAATTAGCAGTGGTGCAAAGCGGAATTACTGAAAGGTTTAAGAGAGTACCAAAACAGTATTTATTCTTGTAGTTTTCTGAATTAGAATGAAAAATAAGTTAATTCAAACTATTTAATCTGCAAACTGTTGCACACACTTAGCCTTAAATAATTTAATATGGGGGGAAATATGCGTATCATCAAATGATTATAGGGTTAGGACCTCATCTTGTTTAGTCTTGTACCTTGAAAATGAAATCATACACTTCAAAATAAACATAGTCCACACCTGATCTTGCTTTCTATGTTTGAATTATGAGACCTGATGTTTAGCTAATTTTACTTCCTTACAAATCTTGGGTAAAATATTTTAATGTTTTGACTTGGTTGATATTTCCATGGCAGCAATGGTACAAACCCTCGTGAACAGTGTGATTCTCAGGAGTCTGTGAACTCAGATGATGCTTATAGAAGAGGGGACTTGTATCTGATCAATAACGAGGGGAAAAGAGCCATCTCAGTAAAGGCTTATGCCCCCAGCTCATTCAAGAAGATGCCAAAGTAGCTCAGAAATTGGCCAGTGACAATTGCCTGGTGTGAGACTGTGCTGAGCAAACTCCCCAGGGGAGTGGAGCTGGGTGTTTTTGCCCCCGGGTGTTGCACACCAGCACTGCTTCCCTGGAACTCCCATGGCCTGGAGCAATGCCTGAGTCAGCACCAGCCACTGTGACATTTCCTTCTGCAGCTCTGCCTGTTGCTAAATTGGGAGTAAGGTTATTCTGACTGGAGATTACTCGAATCCAGTTGTAACAGTCACCAAACCATTACATAATGTAACATAATATAAATGTTTTAATTGGGTTATTAATATCATCTTTCTCTTTTTCTTCTTCAAATTCCCTTACATACTATAGATTGTTTTCAGATTAAGCATAGCATTTAAGCTTTCATATTTCTGCTTAACTAATTTTAATGATAATATCTTTATAATTTCAAATATAATTTGAAAGTTATTTTCTTGTAGGCTTCTAAATCAATACATATATATTCTTAGTCTAGTCTTTGTTTAGAACTCTAAAATGGAAAAGTAAAAACTTTTCTCAATAGAAGGGGAACATTTTACTTCTTAAGCAATCAATTTCATTGTGTATTGTGTGGGTTGTTTTATTATAGAAGTGTTCTTCAGAACGTTATTATGCAACAAGCTAGAATTCAATGTATATATTTACATGCATGGATAAGCAGAAAAGCAGATATTACTTCAAAGTTACTTTCCTTGGTTCAGAAAGACTTAAAAATCACTACATAAATTACAAAAATAATGGTGCAGCGCAGAAATGATGTATCATTTATGCATTGCCCCATCAACAATGTTGGAAGTTGAGATTTTACATTAATTTGTTTTCTTTCCTTTTTTAAACATCAGCACTCCTACTTAAATATTATAATTTGTGATACTTCTTCCAAAACTTACTTTATCCCTGTATCCTCCCACCAATTTGGTGACTTTCTTTGTAACCCTCAGTCATTTTTGTTTACCAGCCTGAATTGTCAGGAGGACATAAGTACTTATTCAATTCCAGTTTATTAAAAAGCTCATCTATTTCAACTAATAGAATACCAGTGAATTCTATAGTCAGTTTTAGAGACATAATACAGTGAAGAAGTAATCTTTGTACCTTCTCAACCACTAAATAGAATGTGTAGGAGAAAAATTAGGGTCATTTAATTAATATTTTAAAAGGGATTCAGGTTTTTTTTCTGGTTTAGTTTTAAAATTTTCTTTTAATGCAGTGTTAAGAAGTTTTTACTGTGAAGAGATACATTTTTCACTGCTGTGAACTGTACTTTCAGTGTCCTTGGAACACTGTGAATTGGCAAGGTTCCCACTCTAAGTGATTCAGTGACAGAAATGTCTACACAGTATTTTCACTGGCAAGTGAAGGAAGTGTTTACAGTAGCACTATTGCTTCTTTGTATAATATTTGCCATAGTTGCGGGGGAAACTCTGTTTTTCATTTTTCATCTTCTTGGTATAGGTCAGACATCTGAGACATAAGTATTTGACTGTTGCATATTTCTCCATCTCTTCATGCTTTCCTTTGTGAATGTAAAGGATGATTTCCTTTACATTCATGAATCCCCATCCTTACCCCTACTGCTCTACCAGACCTGAGTCATGTTTTTCCTACTTGAAACCATTTTGTTCCTGCAGGTTTCTGTTTCATAATTCTTACAATTGTCAATACTTTTCCAGCATTTCTCCCCTTTATCTCCCGCACCCCAAAGAGTGACAGGAATGTGGCCAAATCCAGCGGTGGGGTGAGGACCATGGCTGCCATCAGCCTTCTCACCTGTCTGAGGATCTTATGTACTTTCTTCTGAAAACAGGAAGAAACTGGCCTGCCTTGTGTTTTGAATCTATCTGTGTTATCGTTTGTCTTTAATCTTAATGAAAACATATAAGATAATTTTTTTTAATGTTCGTCTGTGGCTTAATTCTTTTCTTTCTTAAATTACTGTGACTTTGTCCTTGCCTCTCTGCTCCCACAAAAGTCACGGGTAAAACTAATCCAAATTACTATTAAAGTAGATTAAGGCCTCTCCTGACTGGTTTCAAAAATCATATTCTAATACATCTATAGTTTCAAAACAATGTGAAATTTTTTCTTTATATGTTATGACATCAACAGAAGTTCTAATTCTGTGACTGGATGAAATATTAATGTCGTACTACAAACAGCCTTTCCACCAACTTTGAAAAGCGCCTTTGTTATAACAAATTGTTGCCCTAAATGAAATGTTATTGTTATTATTATTGTTATTATTATTGTTACCATTGTTATTATTGTTATTCTCATTCTCATTATTATTAGCTATATTAAAGAAATTATTTTACATATTTGGGTTTTTACAGTTTCCCCAGTATGTACCAAACGGAGTAAAAATAGTAGTTCTACTTTGTGCTCTAAAATAACAAAGTATTTATACATTATACACCTTTTTATTTTCCTAGTTGAAAACAAACTTATTTGAAATAATAAAAATTCAATGTTAATATGGGAGCATCAGTCCTTGGAAATTTTTTGAAAAATTTTATTGTATACCTGACTTACTTGTCTAACTTTAGAGGGCCTTTTAAAACACTGGTAAGAAAGAAAAAAAAAAAAAAAGTGTAAGTACCATAGTTTTGAATCAGTTTTGATTAGAATTTGTCAAAAATATGCTAAATTTAAAATTATATGGTTTTGTTATACAGAATGTGGCATAAATAGTTTTATACCTTACCATGATGAAGGAAATTGACACCTCTAAAGACACTTTTTTCACCCACTTCTTCAAATAAGTGCTCATCAATGAATACTTATAGAAATAAGATTAAAAACTTTCAGAAATTAAAAAGATAAATTAAAAAAAAAGCCTGAAGCAAGTTTCTACAAATGTCATTGAAAGTTTTGGCAATTTCAAGTTCTCTCTTATTGAATAAATTATGTTTCTAATGATTTCCAAGAAGATGATTGAATATTTGTGCGGAAATCATTATTTGATGAGAAAGAGGAATGAAGAGCTTTGGCAAGTGAAACAGAATTTTCCAGTGAAAAGAAGTGAGTGAAAAGATAAATTTCCTTGACTATCAAATATAAGTTCGGATTAAATTTCTTTAAGGGTTCTGCGCCAGGTGCTCTAACGGAAACAGGTCAAAAGGGAGTCACCATCCACACGTGTGTACAGAATCACAGAACGGTTTGTGCTGGAAGGGACTTAAAAGCTCAGCCAGTTCCACATCCCCTGCCATGGGCAGGGACATCTCCCACTAGACCAGGTTGCTCAGAGCCCCATCCAACCTGGCCTGGAACACCTCCGGGGATGGGGCAGCCACAGCTTCTCTGGGAAACCTGTGCCAGTGTACACTTTACACATGGCAAACGAAAGTTTTGCTTCTGCGCAGGAGCCAAACGTGCAACATTGATATATCTGGACTGATGTTACATGAACAAATGTCCTTTGAGGTGACAGAATTTCTCTGTGCTCTTACAGAATCACATTGTATATATTCAATTACTGGTACAATAAAATAATAATTGCAAGCTTTATGACAAGTATTCTGCATGAGCAGGGGGGTTGGACAAGGTGATATCCAGAGGTCTGTTTCAGACCTTCTAAGATATTTTGTTAGGAAAACCAAGTTAGCACCTTCTTCTGCCTTATTCCCTTACCTTCTCCTTTGCAGACATGGATTGAAGGTAAGATGAAAGACAGATGATTACCCATCGTTCCCTTTTACAGTAATTTGAATTTTTAAGGAAAAAAATAAGTGCTAAAAAATGCTTTCCTAGCTTATAGGGTAACACCTGGCTGCTACATGCACATGGTGCAGAATTATGATACATGTCTGTCCTTTCTTTCAAGTCAGTCAGAAAATAAACTGCTTTCAAGATAAAGTAAAAAAGTGAGAATTATGAACTGGAGGGTGAAATTAAAAATACTGCAGTGGGTCATGGCAGGAAGAAGACCACTCTTGTTTGTCATCTTGAACTACACTGTTGTATTGACCCTTAAAAAGGTACCGAACCATGATGGTTATTTCTGCACTGCCTATGAATATTGTCTTTGATTTTGTATCTGATCTGGAACTTTTCCTGTGCTCAATGGCTTACAAAATGCCTATACTTCTTTAAAACCTCTCAATACATAGAAAAAATAAGTCTTAGAATTTTGTATCCATTGATGAGCATCAAAACAATCATAATGCAGTACCAAAAAATTAAACAGCTGTTTAATTTTTTAAACAGTTTTCTACCAGCTAACAGTAAAACAATGGAAGGCCAAGACCATTGCTAGAACAAGCTATGTCAAGCTAAAGATCTGGAGAGAGGAAAACACCCAAACATATTCACATCCGAAAAATAAGCCTATCATGAGCAAAACAACAAAGGCAAAACCAAAAGAATTTAGCCAAAATATTACAGAATTCCTGACAGGTAACATACATCTACAGCACCGGTCCATCCCAGATACAAAAATATATACAGTACTATGAGGTGTGTGTCATGGGCAGGGTATTGCAAATACTTAAGGGATGGTTTTTCATTATATCTGTTATCTGTATTTCACTGTCCTTTAATGCTTTGCCTTTCCTTCATTGAAAATGGATACACTGAAATTGTGGGACTTGCACAACTTTGCTCACTGCATGTCAAAGTATCTTCCTCTCCCATTTTCCAACAGGAAATGTCCAAGAGGGATTTAAACAGAGCTGTTGTGTGCTCCAGCTTTTTTGCTGTGGCTGATCAGGGTGAAAGGACTAAGGGACACCCATCAAATGAAGAAGGAAATCTATTTTGAGTAGCATGTGAAGGTAGCATGTCCTCAGCTTTTTAAAAGAAATTAGAAGAGAAACCTTATCTCAGCTTTGCACAAGAGCTTCCCATTGCTAAACACTCCTGTTCCTTACTGAGATAAAATTCATGGCAGGCAAAAAGGAGTAAAGAACCAATGATCCCTTCCTGTTACCCACTGAAGCTCCAACACTTGGGCTGCCACAGCCAGAGCTGCATGATCTGTTTTTGGCAATTCATATCAATAAAACTTGGTTTTTGAGCCAGGTGAGTGCCCAGAAGCATCATGTCTTCCTGCAAATGACATAAACAAATCATTACATTTGCAACATCAACTTGCAAGAAATCATTAGGATTCTGTGCAACGTTTACTGGGGGACTGTTTGATGCAAAAGAGAATGTGACAGTAAGGAGCATTCTTTTCTATTCCATTCCTTAATACAAAAAGATGGTAACAAGGCTATAATTGACATTAATTGTAATGCTTTTTCTTCCTCAGTGATTTTTCCTATAACTCTCTGCTAGGACAGATATTGCTGAAGGGCAGTGGACAAACACATGGACGTGTGCTCTGTGCTGCACAACTGAGTAATGTGTTCTGACAGATACACTTGACACACAGCTTTGAGCTTTGGAAAATAAGGGGACAGTACTACTGGCTTCCTCTAACTTTCTTCTACCCATAAGTGACAGATCTTCATTGTCTCCCATCTCCAATGAAATCTGAGCCGGAGTGAGTCAGGGGAGCCTGTGGTGCCACTGGGATTATAATTTATATAGATGTGAGCTCCTGAAATAAATGTGTCTAAAATGTTTTACTTTTCTGGTGCTTATTTGAGTGAAGGAGTTTTTCTTCATTATGGTTGAGATCTTCTTGCCAACAAGTTTTCTGAAATTACATTTTTCCTTTACAGGAATTTTAAAGGAAAATTTCTTGTATTATGACTCCCTCAGGATACTGAGTAAGCAGGACTCGAGTTCTCATTTATTCGAATGGCCCTTTACAACATTTTGCATAGGAGGTTGTCTTAATAGACATAAATTCAATAGCTAAATAAAAGAAATGTAATGTAAATAGCAGATCAAGTGCTCCTGGCAAAAGTGTCTTGTCTGTGGCCATTACGGGATAACAAGGGAAAGGAAAGCAAAAAAAACTTTGTTTACTAGAAAAAACACGTTATGTTGTGAAAATGTTCTCTGGAGTTGCCATTGATTACTTTTTTAAGCAAAGTTTTAGAAAAATATTCCTGGCATCATCAAACTATCCCTAAGCAGACTTCAGAAGCATTTCTAATAAGCCTAAAGAGTTATCAGGTTACAACTATAGCCCCTTTTTTCATGTATTTACTCAGTCACCAAAGTAAAGGGTATTTTTTCAGTATTGCCTCCTTCTATCTGAAGCCTCAGAAAATTGCAGGCAGAGAGATGCCAGTCCTCCTGTGCCTTGAGAGGGAAAGGCTGCACTGTGGGGTTCATGGCATCAGCACTGCACTCAGGTTTTCGAAAGCCTTGGGGAAATAAGTTTCTGTGTCCCAGTTTCCTCCACTCAAACTGACAGCAGATTTACTGAACACGTCTCTTGGAGGAGTTTCTAAGAATCTCTGCAGATTAATTAAGATTGATGTGAGTATTGAGAACGTACACTTATGTGTGGTTTCAGTACTGCTATTACATAAAAGGATAAATTATTTTAATTGCTTCATTTAGGAGAATTCAAAATCACACTGTGCATGTACCACAGAGACTTGAGAGATTTTTCCATCTTTATAGTGGATGACAGTTCTAAGTAGTGCACTGTAGGCAGGAGTCCTGAAAAAGAGTCAAACTATCTTGGGATTGTATTTAAATTGATAAAATATTTCAGGTTTGACAGCATTTTCTTTAAGATGTATGTAAATTCAAACACAATTCTCAACAGTTTTGAGAACTAATACTTGGCATAATATTTTAAATATATAATTATTTTATAGCATTAGCTACAAAAAGAGCAGTTTAATATTACAAGTGCCGTATGGTGCATGTTTTTACTTGAAAATGTTACACTGCTACAACTGCAACTTCCAGCAGGGTACTGCTTGGTAGGGTATAGTTTTTCCCAGTATTAAAACATCTGCCTTTGGGGATACAACTGCCTCAATCAGGCAGATTAAATCAGAATAGATCAAGCTCAGGCTGCATATTTACACAGACATTGCACATACTTCCTCCATTAGTGCAGTAGCATGGCAGCCACCTGATATGAACCAAACTTAAAATTCAAGAATTCTACTTTTAGTGACTTTGTCATTTGTGGAGGTGTGTTTTGTTTTGGTTAGGTTTGTTATTTTGGTTTTTTTTAATATTCACGATTGGATAAAACTCTGTAGAAAAAAATACTGATACAATGCAAAAAATCTCTTCAGATACAAAATACTTCATGTAGATAATACAAGAAAAAAAGAGCATTTATCAGCAATAAAGAAAACACAGATAGAAATGCTTTCAGTCAGTTTTCTTTATTACAAAAAATGAAGACAGAAGTTGTATGAACTAAAATGAACTTTGAACAACAGATGAAAGACACACAAAGTTACATACATTTCTTGACATTGTGTTTGGAAAGGTGCTGAGGGATATCACAGTTACAACATGCACACATTCTTCAGGGAAAAAGCAGAGATGACAACAAGTGTTGCATGCATGAAAACAATCAGTGGAGCAAAATGGTAGCAAATTATGAACAGGATAAAAATAAGCAATGTTTCACAAATTAAAATTAACTACTTTAAATCCAGATTTTTTTCCCTTGCCTTTCACACTACTTTTGAAAACAGAAACTTACAGATGTTGCAGTGTATCCAATATTTTTCACAGAATTAGTTTTTAGTACATTGTACATATTTTCATTTGTAATTTTGTTGGAAACATACATTCAACGACATTTACTTTGCTTCTATTACGGGCACTTAATACATGCATTAAAATTAAAATTTTATGAAAATAAAATATGCACTGGAAACTGCCTCTACAAAAATGTTAAACGTGTAAAATAAATATACAGAACTGTTAATAAGAATATCATACAACATAATGGTAGTATGGTGGCAAGAATTACTACTACAGTTTCTTAGGACTTTGGAACCTACAATAAATGAACAAAAATTGATATTCCTGCCTCAGTTTCTTGCTCTAGTTGTAAAATATCTAAACATAGCATAACTTTCAAGCGTACAGCTTCCATACTGCTACTGTTTCTATACACACAAAGTTGGTTGATCTCTACACTCGATATTTGATGCCATCAGCTTTATATTAAGATGTCATTGACATTAAAGGGAAAAGGTGACTTTCCATCACTTATATGTTACAGCTGATAAATATGTAGCAAAAGAAAACTGAACATTCCTTATATGCCTGAAGAAAAGGAATGGATGAAGTAAATGTGATAAACACAGATGAGCCCTAAATGTAGCAAAGCTTCCTAAAAGTAATATAATTTTTCCTTTGCACCTAAAATTCCTGAAAAAATGAGCAATCAGAAATCATCAACATACTGGGCAATAGGTAGAGAATTGGCAACTATTAGCACAATCACAAATTGTATACGAACTTCATTATGTCTTTTAAAATAATAAAACTGTTTTTTCCTGGCTTAATTAGTTAATTTCACATTTGCATACACATTTAAGTCATGCCTATGCAGGTTTCCATGATTTAAAAAGAGTGCATGGTAATACCCTGAAAACTGACTGAGTACTGGTCATAATGTTATATGTGTAATTAAATCACTATATCTGTTTATCTTTTAAATAACTATTGTTCACATGCATATCATATTTTTTGCATCAGTGCCTGGCCCTATATTTTCACAAGAAAATTAAATGGAATGTTATTTTGTTGTTTGGCAGTAGTATGTTTTGTACACCTCATAAAACCACTCAGAAGTTGTATTTTATTTCCAGCGTATGCAATATACTCGTCTATTTCTGGGCAAAATTTTTCCTATTTAGAGAGACAGCAATTTATATTCTAATAACCCTATAGCAGTAAATAAAGGATTGCATTTGAAGCTGCATTATGTAAATACTTTGATTTGTGAACAATTTGTAAATGTTAGGAACTTGTCAAAACTCTGGAAACAAGAAAGACAACAAATAAAATCTGATTAGGAAAGAAGCCAGCCTTAGACTCAAAAGGTTGTAAATCAGAACATTTTAAAAATACTGTTCCTTAAAGATAAACTGCTATATCACAGAATAATCATTACCCTTTTTAAGTTTCTGTGCCACCAATTTGGATTTAAGGCATAAATTCAGCATAGAATATTCTAGGACTTAGTCTTACAGACACTTTAATATTAGCATTTCAAAATATGTGACAATGTTAAAAAAATGGTAACATTTTGCACTGTCAGTCATAAGACCTAAAATCCCTTTTACAATTACAACATTTAAAGGAACAAATTTACTTATCTAACATTTAAATACTAATGTCAGCAGTATATTGAATTCAATTTGTGAAGACATATTTATCATTTTAATAGAGTTTAAATTACAATTTTAAGCTGTTCAGTCTATACCTATGAATTATAATTTAATTTGAAAATGTCTCTGTTCATTTTTTCCTCATTCTTGTCTGTAAGAAGCCAAGATTTCAAAATCTTCTGTATATTCCCACAGATTGTACAAAATACTGTTAAATAATCTTGCTCTCATTGTTTTTAAAGATACAATTATGAAACAGTCATAAAGAGAACTACAAACAAAGCTGTATTAGTTATTCATCTCAGGAGATATATGACAACCCAAGGACATTATTCTCTTCCACTTTTTCTTTCTCATTACAGAGGTTTTGGGTCACTGCCCAGAACTGCCTGGCTCTGCTGTCACATAATCTCTATAATATTGGCTTAACTCATCCTCTTTGGACTTTGATGAGAAGAGGAGGGCCAAAAGAGAAGGATCACATTCAAAGTACTTGATAACCACAAAATACAAAGCACAGAATAATTCAAATTGGGGCAAACCTAAAATTTCTCTCACTTAACGGAGGAGATTTATGTAGTTTCCAGACGAAGCTACTATCAGTTGGAAAAAATGATAAGTGATCCAAATTTGTCTCTTTATCCCACTGGCATTGTGACACTGAGGATAAAAGCCAACTTGCCATTTATAATGTATATTTAGCTTCTAAAATTTCTCGAGGCTTTTCATTATCTCCTTCACAGTATGTTTGGAGAGTTCACAGTCGATCAGTCTCTGTGCCCTAATTCCTATCTTGTCTTCTTATACACTTATCTGCAATGCTAGAATGACTTGCTAAGATAATACATTTTACAGCTCATAAAGAGCTCTTCAAATGTCTAACCAGAGCAGAAAAATTATATGGGAATTTTCATTTTTCTGCCCTTGTACATACCTGTAGTAGCGTCCTGTCTTGTTTTATTAAAAGAATTAGAACAGTGTCAAGTATATGGAAAGTGGAAATAGGTTTGACAACATTTAGTAGAATAGCATTAAGGTTTCAAATTTTAGAAAATTAGGAAAATGCTGCAAAACAAATAAATACTGGGATCAGACCACCTGTGCAACCTTAATAAGACCCTATTTAATTTTTCAATTTATAAGACCATGTAAATTTTACTGAAGACTCATTATTCCAGTGGCAGGTGCTCATTAGTTTTGACTGGATCTGCAATTTGGTTTTCTTTACTGTTCAGAACAGCACCTATGTGTCCACAAGAGAAGATTCTGTTCCCTCATGTGCATGCAGTGCCTGTCTTACAACGCAGAAGGGATGTGACTGCAAAGGGGACCCCTAGAAAGAACTTGCTGCTCCCCTGGACCAAAAAGAAGTCCTGGTGTTTGTGCACCACTGGACTCCTGCAGACTGAGCAAGATATCGCAGCAGCAATTTGTGGTATGCTTGTGCTGTGGGTTTCTTTCCGCCTTAGCATCTGCTACAGCATCTACTTACTAAATATTAGTCAAACATCAGTTCTCTGACGGTAAGCAGAGATATCCTTGCAGTCTTTCTGTTTTGAAATTTGTAATCAATTTCAAAGTAATGTCATGACATTAGGTTAAAGTGACAGAACATAGTGGCAAGGGCCACGGATAGAATAGTGGCTCAACACAGTGAGAGATTTTCTACAGATCACAATGAAATCAATGGTTTTTAAATAGCAATCTTTTTAATTCTAGCTACTTCATTAAACTAAATATGTGAATTATTTTAAAAAACACTTCAGTCAATAAATTAGTCTGTAGACTTACATGCATTCTGAAGACATCCTACTTGTGACATTTCCTAAATGACTATTATTTAGTTTAGATGAGGAGAGGTTTTATTAATGATGTCTTAAAGTAAAGACTTCCAAAATATATTGAAACTGGAAAAAATCATCATAATCAATATTTCTTAGAAATAAGGAAATCCCTTAACTGGGTGAAGATAATCAAATACTTAAATCTGACCAGCTAATTTCAAAGTTATAATTTTTTTAAACCCCAAAAGGTATGAACTGTACGGAGGAAAAAATCAACACATACAGTTAATTTATCATATTTGTTATATTAAGTAACAATTTGAAAGGAATTGTCTTAAAATAAATATTTAATTCTGCCTTAGCTTTAAAGTGCATTGCTTTCTTGGGTTATTCTGCATGCAACAGAGAAATGAACCATAAACTTTGACAACTACATAAATTTAAAAATCAAACATATGCAATAAAATATCTATGTAGACTCTTACTAAATAGATGTTTTTCCTGAGGTTTTGCATACACTGCTGCAGAGCTCGTAAGCCATGTTTTTAGAGCGTAAAATAGGAAAAAAAATGCTTTTTCCATTTTTACTACAGGTCAAAGCTGAACCCCCTGGAGCTTCCAAGTCCAACAGATGCCATGAAATGAAATGTGGCACATTTGCAGTTACGAGAAGTGACTTTGGTGGGCAGGGACCTATTTTATATGCTGAGGAATGGCAGTGGAGAGGCACATAAAAAGTATTTGAAATTAAATACTACCAACTAAAGCAAGCCATAAATAATTAATTAGGGAAGACATGCTTGTTAAAATCCATTAGAAAGTACAAAACATGTCCATGTTCACAGAACCATGGAAAGGCCTGCGTTGGAAGGGACCTTTAAGATCATCCAATCCTCACCTTCCACTAGACCAGGTTTCTCAGAGCTCCATCCAGCTTGGACTTGAGTATTTTTATTAAGCATAAAGCTTTAAGTACCTTGTGTCAGGAACCAATACACGGATAACCATTTGCAAAGGATTAATGCATAGCGAAAATACCCTCCTGAAAGATGTATTGATGGTGTACCTGGAAAGCCATGCGACTGACAATGGTAAGGTCTCTGCATGGATTTCTTGTAACCAAAACAAAATTGAGAAAATATAATCAAATCACATTGATCAAATTCACTAAGTCAGATTCTCCATGTTCTGTCAGACTGGAGTGTCAAGCATCATCTGTTGAATTTGTCACAAAACTCACCAGTTTTCCAAAAAGCCAGATGAAGAATTTTGTGCACACAGACTGAAGTAATTACACTATTTAGGATCTTGACTAGGAATGGAAACTTCAGAAGAGCTATAGAAAAGTACAAACTTTTTAAGGTCTGTGTTTATTTTCCCGCAAATATAAAATTAAGAGAGAGAGGAAGAATACATATTGCTTGCCTTATCAACAGTATAAAAACATGCACCAGAAACTTATGACTACAATGAGAAAGAAAACAGCAGCATTCAGCTGCAGGGACTGGCCTCCATTGTCACGTCTAGTAGCTTCACAGCATCTATCTGTGTGGATAAGAATTGTTACAGAAAATCAAGAGTGTGAAAAAGAATTAAATTTGAGAAAAAAAAAGTGGAAAAGTTGAGACAACATGAAAAACAAAGTATCAAAAGGAAAAAAAAGTGACAGTGGGAAAGAAAAAAGAGAAAAAAAAAATTAATATTTACACTGTGCCAAGACAGTCACCTGAAAGACATTACTCTAACAGAAACACCAAATTATGATTAAAGTGTGGATGGAATGGCAACCATTGAAGTACCCCAGCCGAGTCTGGAAAATAAAGTACTAGAACTGTGGAGAAGGTGTACCTCCATAGCAGCAATATAGTTCTCTACAGCAGTCAAAGTGGCAAACTCTTTGGGCTAACTCTGAAACAATTTATTTAAGTACTTAACCTGCAGCATATTTCTTGCTTCTCCTTGAGAAAATTCAGCCAAGCCCAATCTAAATACAATTTTGGATGTGACTTTTATGTTGGAGGTACTTGGAACTCACAAAACTGCCATGTAACACCGATCAGACATAGTGATTATTGGCTTGCTTTAAATCACATAGTGATTTAAAGCAAGGAGAAACACCAGCCCATAGGCTGAAAGGAGAAACTAGAGCTGTGCCAATAATTACACAAAAAGAAGATTCCAATCATACACAAGAAGAGACAAAGTCCTTTATCTGTTTCTCCTTGCTAATGGCTTTATCTTGTTCCTGAATTATCCTAGGAGTTCAGAATGGGCCACTCTGAAAACTGGCTTCATTCAATAACATGGACACAAGTCCACTTCAAATATGAATGACCCATGCAACTGGCATATGCAGCTGGGTAATTAGATATTGACTTTAACATTGGGGTGGGAACAAAGTATCTTCTTAGACATTCACATTCTCACAGTACGTCTGGTTACAATTACAAAGTTTGAATATATTTTTTCTAGTAATATTTATATTGAAGGTTCACTTTTTGGCAAATAACACAGTCAAGCTTATGCAATATATAGTGGATTAACTGGATTTTTTTTTCCAGCTACAGTGACACAACAATCATGTTGATAGTGACTAATATCAGTGTTAAACTAATATTTCAAAAGAGACTTCAAAAGAAATTAAAATGTAGAAAACCTTGTGCAGTATAAGCAATAACCTTGGTTAAATCTTCACTTTAAAAGCGATTTTAAGAAATTGTAATTAAAGCAGATGGAAATTATAAAGCTAAATATAATCCTGTATGCATACAGTTTAACCAATGCATTATCTTCTTATCACAAAAATATCCCTGTTCATGCACAAATGCACATGTGAGTGTAGATAACTATCAAGTAGACAAGACAGCTATATAAACAAACTAAGAACAATTATGGACATTATTCCATCCTCACCCGCATTTCTACTGCGGTGTTTTCAATGATACATACTGTGTTCAAGCCGTTCAAAATTCACAACCAGTTCTTTTCCTTAAGACTCTAATAGTTTGGTCCATACACTCATAGCAAAAGACCCCCAAACCTCCAGCAAATTAAACTTCCACATTTATTTAAATAATTTAGCTTTTAAATAGTTTTAGAGAATATACCTAAACATTTAATCTTTTAATTGGCTCTCAGGGTTATTTTAATTATAAAGAATCATAATGCCAGTAATTATCTACAACAAATAATAAGGATTAGAGTATCATAAAGTCTGGCCTTGCACTTCAACCTGCAACATCTATAGCAATTTTTTTTTTCCTCAAAGCATTCAAAAAGATAAGCAAACTAAAATTCATACGATAAAAGAAAAAAAATTAAATTCTTTTTGAGGCAGAAATTCTGAGAATACAGAATAGTTCTTTGATTGCTGCTCTTCTGCTGTTCAATGGTAGTTAATGTCTGTGATAGCTGTACCATAAGAATTAGGTTTTATAAAAAATAGTGTATTTTTTTCCTGTTAACATCTTTGATGGTGCAGATAGTCCAAGCCTTTTTGTCTCTCTCTCTGATTCATATCAAATAAGTTCTATCAATTTTAGTGAGGGATTTCTATCCCTTTTCATGTAGTAACTTTAGTCTTTGCAGGGAATGGAGCAAACAGCTGCTTTCAGCCTAGAGCAAGAACATACCCTATCACTTTCAACAATGATCATCTCCAGGATTTGATGAGAAATGGCTCTTATTCAGCAAATTCTAACATTGGTTCGCAAAACAAAACCAAATAGGGTTTGTGGGGACTGTTGTCTTTCTGAAGTTTTAGATATTAATTAATCTGATTGGTGTGATTCTTACCAACTTCTTTTCTCAACGCGGGAGGTCTCAAAGATACACTTCATCTCTCTATTCTCTTCAGAAACTAAAATAACAAGATTATTCTTCCATCACAGCAATACCAGCTGAAGAATTTACTTTACACTTTTAGCTCAGGATTAGGATCTGAACAAAAGTCAGACAAAACCCTTCATTTTCAAGATCTGATTTTGGAATTACAATATCCTTCAGCCTATGAGAAAATTATGTAGGAAACTTACAAAGGATAATGCTAGAGCTCTTCCTTGCCTTGGGAATATGATCAGAGCTTCAAGGAGATTGACATCCCACAGGCTTTCCTTTTTGACTCCTCCATTTTGTTCTTCATTTTCGATTTAGCTAAAACCCTAACTAGTCAGATCTGTAGAGACAGACTGAGAAATCCTGTAATGCACAAAGTCATACAAAAGAGATACTAATTATCAACTCAAAATTTCAGATCCATGGAATAGAAATTCTGGCTTTGAAAGTCTTTTGAACTTCTTCTGTGTTTTCCTTTTTCTTTTGTGGCTTAAATTTAATTGTGCTATGCAGGTTGGTGTAAGGATCAAGGGTCAGAAAGTTTCAACTACTCTTTTCCAAATGATTCCAATTGTTAAAAGTGTATGAGGGTTTAATATAAAATTTTGCCTACTGTACTACAGAGAATTTTACTTCTATTCTGAGATAACACTTTATTAAAAAATTACAGAAATGTATTAGTTTTGAAGCCTCCATCCTCTGACAAATATAGTGAAATTTTCAACTATATTCAAAAGTTATCAGAAGCCACAAACTGATGGATGTTTGTGCACGTACACACACACACACACACACGTACATGGTAAGGCAGAGTAGTCACAAACCATAGGCTTAAAATCAGGCCAATCCTGAAAAATTCTGGCCTTTTTCTGGAGATTTAAACAGGCAATTTATAAGCCACAAGTAATGGCATTTGGTCCTGGCTCCAGTAGCTACTGGTAGCCTTTCTAGCCTTTTCTGTGGAAAAAGTTTACAAAAGTAAACTGAAGTCCCCACAATTCTCCTAATTTAACTTTTAATGATGAAACATAACTTTTCCTAGAACTAAGAATAGGTAGCAGACGCCAGCTCGGGGGTCAATATGGGTTTCAATCCTGTTCAACATCATCAAAGATTTGGATGATGTGGCACAGAGCACCCTCAGCAAATTTTCTGATGGCACACATCTCCAGGGAGTGGCTGATGCACCGGATGGTTGTGCTGCCACCCAGAGGGATCTCGACCTGCAGGAGGAATGGGCTGACAGGAACATCTGGAAGTTCAACAAGTGGGAGAGCAAACCCCTGCCCCTGGGAAAGAGCAATCCTTGTCACCAGTTCATGTCTGGGACCACCCAGCTGGAAAGCAGCTTTGCAGAAAAGGCCCTGGGGGCCCTGGTGGACACCAAGTTAAACAAGAGGCAGCAACATGCTCTTGAGGCAAGAAAGGTTAATGGAAATGACAGCAGAGGCCTTGATCATTCAAGCCTGCTTTCACGTGATATGCTGATCTCAAGGCTTGGTTGTAATCACATAAAATCTGATTTCAAACAGACACTAAATGATTTAAAATCTAGGGAAAGTGCTTTAAAGGACACAAGAACCGCTCAGTTTGGAAGTTTACCCATAGGTATGGCAAGTCAGCAAATGCAACATACTTTTGTGGTGGAGAACAGAACAGGAGTGAGGAAGGTGGCTTTCTGGCTTCTCTTAGCTGATGCATGATCAGGTTTGAGTTAACCCTTCAGTGAAAGGAGGCTATTCCCTTCAGAGCTAGGGAACTGTGCCCCAGGGAGCCCAGTGCAGCCCATGAGCTGAGGGGATGTCAGAGACAGGGTGCAGCAAGGGAGTCTGCTCTTTGATTGCAAAAGGTGACAGCAACAAAAACCTACCCCAGCTACACAGATGGGATCACACAGCATTTATTTCTATCCCCAAAAAGTCATTTGCTTGACTGAGAGCAAAATTTAAGAAAAATACTTGCCCTGATAGAAAATTGTGAGCATCAGGGGAAACTTGTTTCTGTTTGGCTGTAATTACAAATTTTGAGGTTTTCCATGAAAAAATTTATCCTAGCTTCTATTCTAACAAAACACTGTCCATATAGGTCAAAAGCTCTAGTTAGTCAACGTAATACGTCATAAAATGTATATACACAAATGTAACCCCAAATATATACACACAGAGCTGAAACAATGATGAGCTACTTTTATTTCTCATTCACATCAAAAGCAATGCTGTATATTTGTAACAACTACTGATAAAAACCATGTTTGACTTGGTGATCATCAACTTTACTAGTGGTGATGAGAGAAAATATTATGTATTATTGTACCTCTTTTGCCTACCACTATATGATTTAAAGTATGGTGACAGGCATGCATGGAAAAAAAAAATAAAATAATTGAGATGTTCAAGGGATTAAAACTTTTCCAGGTATGGAAATTAAAAGTTAGTCTCAGAGTTCATGCACTATTGTAAACAAAAAATAACCCCTTCAAACAATCAATATCACAAATGAGAAAGATGGATCTCAGAGGTTCTTGTTATCCCCAAATGTTTTTTTCATTTTCCCACTATTGCATCAAGTTAACTTATAATGAAGAAGAAAAAACTGTGATGAAACACAACTTGCAACCCTTTTTAATATATCTACTGCCTTTCGAAAGTAATAGCACTGACTAGATAAAAGCCTTTGGGAGATGGCACCTGCATAAATCTGCTGCTAATTTCTAAAAATATACTTAACACTTGCAGAAAGTATCATTTTTAGCATCTTCCATGCCATCTTCTTTTAAGATTAAATATAAACCTACACATGTGTTTTTAGGTTGCAACTGTAATGGTTCAGAATGACAAGAGATTTGGTCATTTTTGTACCAGCTGTGGGGTACAAAGACAGGATCTCTGCCTTCTCCCTGTAGAGAAAGAGTGAAAGGGCCCATACGAACAGGCTGCAGAGTCAACTGGGAGCTGATGGACTTTTGCTCTTCCCAGGGGCTTTTTATGGCTGCGGAGATTAGCCCATGCTCTCCTAACATGGATAAAGAGCTTGGAACACTGTTCCTTTGAGAATCCCACAGGACTTACAGCTTAACAGTATAGGGAAGCCTGAAGAAAATTTTCTAAAACATCACAGATCAGCACTAAAAATGTGATAAATACTTCACTCAGAGGCAAACACATTGAGGTTAGGGTTGTACCTGCCTGCAAGTATTTCCAGTTGACGTTCCTAGTGAGATTTTGGAACACATAAAATACTACATTTAAGACTGCATAACTCTTTCTTCAAGCATGATTCTAAAATACATGTTCATATGCCTAAGTGAAATGTGAAATACAGATCTAGAATTGCTGACCACAAAAAATAGCTCAAAAAAGTAGGAAAGAAAATCGTATGTGTATATATATATATAATATTCATTAATATATATATGCATATGCATACATGAATAAATTTACACATACAGTTATTTAATGCAAAGTGTTTTAAGAAGGTTTGCTAGTATTTCTCAAAGTCTGTCCAAGTTTCCATTGACAAACCCTTCAGAAAACCAGCAAAGCATTCATTAAGGGGATTACAAATTCTGAGGAACTAATCACAAATGTGACTCTGTGAATAGATACTGTGTTACAGGCCCAGGAGCAGACATTATGAAATGAAGCAGATCTGCAGTTGGAGGCTGCTGAGGCCAACCATGTGAAAATTTAAAGGAATGTCTGTCTCATTTATGCACCTCCCTGATTCTAGACAGTAATTTGCAGCCTCAAGCTCCTTCTCAGACCTAAGACTGTTACTGGAAGATCATCATATTGTATTATCATGGAATTTGACTTGCAGCCAGGAGCTGGTACTTGTACACTTCCCTAGAAAGCAGAAGCTGTCGATTCAGGGCCCACAGGAATTGTATATTCATATAAGCAGAGTTTTGGCTTCCAGTTCCTTCCCCCAGGGATAACTACTTCTGCCTTATATCCAATAGCTTTTGAAAGCCCAAACAAGCTCTTTCTGCAGCAATCAGAAGTGAAGTTTTATTTCTTGTGACAACTCCTATTTCCCTGCTAAGCACCCATTGAAGGACAACCAATGTATCCTTGCCTCCATCTCCCTTCAGTTCTCTGATTTATTGCATTAGCTTGCACACACCTCACCAGGATATTATGTTCTGTATAGTTAATCAACAAGATACTTAGGGGATCCCAAAATTCTGTTGGGATGAGTAATATTCATGACATTGCATACATAGGGTCTGCAGATTTATTTTTATTTAAATTACGTTTAGAGCAAGATATAAACACTCAGTTCAGCTGAAGTGCCACAGATTTGGGCAAATACAGATGAAAAACTTCAGGAGTCTTAGAGGCTTTTCTAACAATTATATTAGCAACAAGAAAGGGAACCTTAGTTACTGTAGCTTCTAAGTGTGCACAAGACAAATGATGCAGATTTCACTTAAAAGTCTACCCAGATTCATTCTTGTTGCCTATGTCCTTTTTCAAATCCATCTGAAGATGCCTAGCTGTTAATACCTAAGCCTCAAACAAGTAGTGCATCATCAGAGTTAACTGACATCAGAAAGAATAACTCTGCTCAAATGTATGCATTTTACACACAAAATCTATCAAGTTTTAATGGATTACATTCATATTTTCGCAGCATCACATACATGTATAATATTATGATAATAACATGCCATTTCAAAAAAGCTAATCATGCTGACTCATGAATATGAACATTAATGTTCCACTGATTCTGAGTGTCTTTCGACATACTTTTAAAAATCGCCTACAGAATGTTCTTATGATGGGAATTTCACACTCTTTTTCAGGCTTTGCAAAAACAGTTGTCAAGGAAACTAATTAGTTCCACAATCATAATTGCAGTAATGAATCATATAAAGAAGACTTGAAGTTAAATAGTGGAACAGACTTCTTACAACTACTTAGAGGTTGTGGGAGAGCAGTGAAAGGAAAAAGCCCCTAAGTACATATCAAACTGTTTTTAGAGAGAAATGTTCTATCTTTCTTCTGAAATTAAATTAACTGATCTGCTTTTTACTTGAACGTCTGGAGACCACCTATGTTATCATTTACAGAGGAAAATCAAGTTTCTCTGTTACAGCTGTGGCAATAATATGGAATAGTTTAGATAATTATAACAGGCTAAAGTTAGATTGCATTGCAAAAGAAGTAGGAGTTTTGTTTCAAATATACAAAAATTTAAAATGGCTTACTCCTTCCCTAAGTAACTTTGTATTTAATTTTCTACTCGTCAAATACTCTTATTTCTTTGGGAAAATAAATTTCCCTACATTTCTTTTTTGCTTTTCTTTTTTAGTCATGGGAAGTTTTATTTCTGAATGATGGCAATCACAAGGCCCTGCCTGTTTAAAGACAAGTACACAGAACCTATTGAGACCCTGTATTTCAATCAAGATGCAAATCAACTTTACTTCAATTCAAGTGCATAAACCAAATATTTGTACTAGAACTGGATCTGAGTTTATGAATGAATTACAAATATGTTCTCTTTTCTATAAAAAAAAGTTACAATGCTTCCAATATAAAAAAACCTGTTACAGAATATTAAAAAATGTTGCAGAGATCTTGAGATAACTTTCCTGAAACTATATTTGCAGAAAACTCACAATAGACAAGAAAAAAATAAATAGCCAGTTATTTCAAAGTTTCTGATGGTACACTGGTCCATGATCCATTCCAGCTCATTGGCACTTTATCAATGTTAGATCAATGCTAGTCAGGTGTTCAGATTCAAATACAGGTGTTGATATGGTTTATATTATAAAATATTTGCCATTATATTTATTTGGCAAGTTTTTGTTGATTTTAATACACTAATAGTTTGAAAAATGGCAGTCAGAAAATACTACGTCAGAGGATTTAGAACCTGATTTTTCAAGTGGTAATGATGACACTAATCTAATTTGGAAATTACTATTAAAGATAGTAGCTCATAATTTTAATTAAAAGCTTGAATCTTCCTCATAACATTTTTTAATAAAAATTAAAATTACACATAATGCTTCAGAAATTACATTCTTTTACTTTTATTGTGAGCCACATAATTTTGCATTGTTGCATCAAAATAAAACCTTATATTGGGAAGCATTAAAACACTTACACTCACTCTTAACTATAATGCAGTTTTTTTGAAATGGAATTTTAAACTTCCTATTTATACACTTAAATATATGAACAAAGTTTCTATAGATTTCAAATTTTGTAAATCAACCTCATAGAAGACTCTTTCGTCACCATGTTAGGGTAAATCATTCAGACAGTACCTAAACAAGACTATTTGAAGTCTTAACCTCATCAGACTCTAAAATAAATGCCTTTATTACACGTGTAGCTCAAAGCACATGTAGAGATGGGACTGAAATCAAGAATTCCAGCAAATAAGTTGCTTAACCAGACAATAGGCAGTACACGGCAACTTAAAAAGCAGGAGTATCTTAAACACTGTATTTGTTTTTAGCTGTCATCAACAGGGTCGTTTCTTCTATACTTAAAAATTACTTTGTTACTAAGAGAAAAATGGGAGACAGGGTCCCATTTAAGGGTCCTGAATTGAATCTTTGCTGGTAATGAAGTCTCAGGTCTCAGGTTTTTTCAGTTCAAGACTTCAGTTACCTTATGCTCAACCACACACAGTGTACTATGAGCTGGAATTAATTCATACAGAGAAATACGATGAAATTAACTTACCTGTAATAATGTTGGGTTTTGGTGGCATGCTGAATTCGTACAATGTTGGTTCAGAATAACCCAGTCTGTTGGCAGCTGTAATCTGTACTTCGTAACCCATGGTCCACTGAAGATGCTCTAAGATGATGTGGTCTCTACTACCCTGTACTTTTTTCTCTAGCCACTGGTCTTCCTTATCTTTCTGTAAAGATGAAAATATTTGTTTAAATTCTCACAAACTCTTGTATTATTTGTCTAAAGTCTGTATCTACACTATGCACAAAACCATGGAGTTTCCTTTACAGAGGTTATGAACATTGAAATAACCTAATTTTGGAATTCTGAGTACTCAGGTTTTTTGTAATTTTGACCACTCCTTATCATGTTTTCACAATGTGGGTTTAGTGAATTTTGTGGTCAATCCTTCTAAAATTTTTGGCTTCAATTTATTCTTTGCTCAAATACTGGTTTGTATCTTGTAGAACAGCAGGCTAATCATTTATATAATAAAATGATAAGAATAAGTTATGTAAGAAGTTTATTTTATACAGATGTTTCAATTACATTTTGATCAATATTCATTCAAAGACACTTGCCGTTAAGCCCAGTCTTGAATTGTTCATGCATCCAGCTGTGCTTATATTATACATTAGTTATTGAATGAAAATATACACTAATTGCAGTAATATAGGAACATTTTGCAAATCAGGCTGTATGCGAGAATATAAACATCACTGAGAAACTATGAAGTACTAGGTCTACACCTGTGAAAGGATACATGCAAATCTTTAAGATGGTGTTCTAGACAAAAAAAGGATTCTCATAATTTCTCATGGTTCAGGTAATTTAGACATCTACATAAAGGGAACAACGGAGAACTTAGGTTGCAAACGTAATTCTGGTGTTTCATAAATTTGGAGTTCTTACCTTTGCAATAGTTCCTTTGAGTGCATAATATATTTAATTATTTTCTATTCAAGTAGAAATTACACAATTACTATTAGGTAGAAGGATAAAACCATATATATTGTCAAGCAAAAAATTCATCTTGTTCAAAAGACAACCAATACCAGTCCTACTCTTACTAGACACTGAGGTACTGTAACATGGCAAAAAATATGTCTGAGAGACAAATCCTGGCCATCCAACCCATACAACAACACAGATCCAGTCAGTGGGTATAAATTATATGGGAAAATTTAAAGCCAAACAAACTTATAATACATGGAAATATAATTTGTTAGCTGCACACTGTTGAGCAGCTTGTATTTAGGCTCTTTGCTGAAGCATTTTGCTCTTCACTGATACAGGTTTCAGAGAAAATAGCATCTAATTTAGAGAGTTCAGGGACCAATCATGCTCCTTATGACTTATGGTCTTTTTGTAACCAGCCTTCAGAAAATAGAGGACAGACTAAACTCCCTTATGTGCACTGTTGCAATAATTTATTTGTTATCAGCTCTGATGGTGATGATTTTTCCATACTGACTTCACCTTTTCATAAACTTTCTTGCTTTTATTGCATTACATTGGCATCGCCATATGATAATTCTGAGAATGATTAAAATTCAACAAAACTTGTTTTCAGGAATATTTGCAGCCAGGTGAAAGTTCCTACTTGGTGCAGTGATAGACTAATGAAAAACATCAGAATGGTAGATCCATTACAAGTTGTGATTTATAACACAGCTGTAACCTAACCACTTAAATACTCTGACAAAAACCAAACCAAAACCACCCACACCCCGAAAACAAACAAAACCACAAAAACAAGTAAAAAGTGAACAAAGCAGTGTAAGACTCCAGTCTACCTTGGCTTGGCTGGTTCTCAAAACTGAGGGCGCACCTGACAAGAGTGGAAGAAAAGCCAATCCACTGTTTAAGCACCAGTTTAATAGTCTAGAAAATAACAGCTCTCTCTTTAATGGTCATTCTACATTGCATCCAAAATCACATTCTCTGGGATCTTGTAAAAACTGAGAAAAAGTGATTAACCCCCTTCAACTCTTCCCTTATTCTCCATCCTCTCTAAATTGTTGAGCTGAAATCTCAGCTCAAACACACTTCTTATAATGGTGGTCCCTGTGATTAAAAAAAAAAAAAAAAGAAAA